>JAHDVE020007754.1:0-255306 GCA_022606495.2 Halesus radiatus
AAGAAAATATCGCTTTCAAAACATGTAGATATGTGTATATTAATAAAGTGGTTAATACAAAATAATTTTTAAATCATTTATTTAATAGCGCCTGTCTTTGGAATTTAATGTTGTGGATTTAATTTACAACGAGACGCAAATATCACAAATATCTTTTTCTGTCTAATACACAAATTTGACAATCCTTCCACAAATCCACAGGGTAACAATAAATCATTTTCTAACTGAACGATTGAAAAAAATGGACACATCTTTATGCCGCCTTGTCATATGATTGGGTTGACATGCAAATTCTAAACAGAATCGGCTGTGTAAATTTCATGATGCCAGAGAATCCACCGAGAGTTTTCAGTGGGACACACAAACCGTTTTTCTGCTTTATAGTTCAGATCTATAGACAGGCACATGAGGGAAAATTGTACTCTAGTGCGCTATTCATATTAAAAAAAAAAAACACACCAATAAATTTTCTGTTGTGCAGTTAAGATTTTTGCTATGTAGTGAAGATTTTTCCTATGCAGTAAAGATTTTTGCTCAATTTATCATTGTATTGCTTCAAAGCTTTTAAAATCTACCGGGGAAATATCTGCGATGGGTAGTATAATTTGATACGCATTAAAGGTTATGTTCTCAATGCTGAAGTAGCAGAGCGGCCGGAACAGCTCCTAAGTCCGTGGTCTCGTAATAAGGCTCTGAATATTACTTTGAAATTCGGGCTTCTTGGAACCTCTGAGCCCCTGGGGATTTCTCGTGGCCCTTCCTAAGATCCTACATGCATGTTTAAACAGGCACACTAGTTACTACTTACTTATTCACCAATTTTCGTTAGGATAGCTGCTATGTCATTTTTGTAAGAGTAACGCCTTTGCCTTTTGTGTAATGGCCCCAGTGGCGGTTCGTGGATAATATCATTGGGAGTTCAAACGAAGATTAAAAAATAAATTGTAAAAATTCCATAATTATTCATATTTTTCTCTCGACCTAAAAGAACACTGCACCACAGATTAGTGACCTAGCAATAGGATACAATTTGACGATTCATTAAAGCATCTTTGAACGTTTTTTTATTTATTTATTTAAAAAGGAAACATCCTTAATAATTAACAAATTTTAATAATAATATAAAACACAATGATCACAGAAAAACATCTATTGATTTTTGCAAAATACTATTCCGTACAAATTTAATGCTAACAAATCCCATAGTCGCTGCGCACCCGGGCATCTAACAGATTCCGAAAGGTTTTGCACGCTTCCACGGCTTGTCACTGAAGCGCCACAATTAAGGAATTATATGAACTATTTCTTCGAATAGAAAGTTCCATGGACGCTGAATTCAAAACAAACGTATGGGATTCATTTCGGTCTCGTTCTCGAGCAGTATTAATATGGACGGGCTGATTTTTTATCAGGGAATTTCAATAGCGTGCTGTTTTAAAGTGTGGTAAAATTATACTACTAGGTTACTTTATAACATTATATTTAGAGAAAACCGCGTCTATTAAATTTTTATTGCAATATTACAATATTTTTTGTATACCTACCTACAGTCTCGCATTCAATTTCTTCTCTCCCATACAAGATTTCAGTCACACGTTCATCACAGTAAAGCGCCCCGAGGACGGTCAATATCAATTGTCAATAGTTACTTCAATGTACGTGATTGACGCCATTGACAGATGCTAATTGATCGTTTACAGAGGCAATTGAAGCGATTGACAATTGTGATTTCTGATTTTGCGAATTGGAAAGGATGGGCAATTTGATTGAGCGCATTAACAAGCGCCATTGACGCTGCGTATTGATCATTTCGCTTTGCGATTGACAATCGTACGGATCAATAGGAACTCAGTTTGATCGAATAATGAGATTTTGTTCTACTTTTACTTGTATTATATCGTGATTTTCCAAGGTTAAGGAAAGTAAAATCAAAAGATTATCACTGTATTCGCACACTGCAGGCATTATTTCTGCAGAGGAACGGGGGCGAAAATTTCGACGGTTTGATTGAAGTTCCATCAATCTCACTTCAGTAGTAATTGTCAATCGCGTAAACAAATTGGCAATAGATTATTGACATTGATCGTCTCGGGCGCTCAGTATCGCAACAACCCGACTCGAGAATTTGTAAATGATATTGGAAACAAATTACTTCCATAAATAATATTGGTTTTGAGTCTAAGTCGAAAATATTTCGAATAAAAGCTGTGCATCTCGACTCACATTATGATTCTAACATAAGTTTTGATATAATATATTTGATGAAATTTTGCGTTCAGTTAGGGAGATTTGTAATGCCGGTTTCACTCGTCCAACAAGAGTACGGTTAGCCCATCATAATGTAATTAGTACCTACTTAGAAATTATGTGATTTTTGGAGTTTTGCCCACATTTCTTAATGCTTTTGGCCACAAAATCCTTGTCGACGATTATAAATCTATCTTTCCTACGTAGGTAGGTACCTACTATGGAAATAGTCAGATCAGTTTGAAAAAAAAATTTTTTTTTTGAAAAACATTGCTTTTCTAGTAGGTCTCTACTAGTTATTAAATGTATCAATGTTCTAAAAGACGACTGAAAAACTTTTGAAGAATTTTGTGTTCTAGGAAACGTGTGAAATGCATACACTATTAAATTACGTAGGATATCACCATAAATAGTTAAAAATTATTTTCTACATCTTCTAATACCCTTTCCCATCGGAGGTTTACATCATCAGTATATTGTTGAGTTCGGTTCTCTATTTTGGAGTCCAATATATGAGATACACAAAATAAGGATCGAATAAGTTCAAAAGGCATTAACTCGGGAATTATCTCATAGAACAGGATTGTTCACATTTGTTGCTGACTATACGAAACGCATAGAATACTTCAAATTAGATACAAGTGATAAAAATGACATAAATTTCCTTTCAAAATTATAAATAACCACGTGGAATCAAAATCAAAATTAAATATCAATCACCACCTACTAAGGAAAGTCGAAACTTTCAATACATTCCTTAATAAATAATCAATTTAACCCCCTTCCAACCTCTCGCGCGAATGCGTAGACTATATAACATCCCTACGGTGGCAAGAAAATTGATATATTTAGCGATAACCCTCAAGCAGAATTTCTTTATATTTCTGAATTGTAATTTAGTATTTTTACTTCTCTATTCAATTCTCTCTTTCAGAAAGCCTTAATCATTGTTTTGTTTTCACTTGAGCCACACTTTATTTTCTCTTGTATACATATTATTGTTCACCGTTATCGGAAGGTTGGTATTTATTTTTTTTGTTGTTATTTCTTTGTAATTTTTTTAATAATAAAATCTTCACATAGAAAAGCTGCAGCCTGAAATAATTCTGAACTAATCTCATGCAAGCCAAATAATCCTCCCTTAGATTAACAGTTGGTATTTGTCGCTCCTCATAATATGTTAATTGTTATTGTGTTTAATTCGTAGAACTCGATTAAACATTTAAAGAAATATGTTTATAATAATGTTATTTTTATGTTCCGCAAGTATTTTAGTTTTTCATTGTTGTGCCGCTGCTTCGACGTTCAGAGCCATTTTCAAACGATTTGAATAAATATGATTTAATTTTAAAAGAGGAGAAAAAAAAACTCGTTATGTTTTCAAGATATTGGATTTTTCTTCTTTGCATATTTTGTAAAATGTCACATTTTTGGCATATAGATGAAGTTTTTTAAATGAAATAATTTTATTTTAACAACTATTCTAATAAATCAATCTCTACATGTTTCGAAACCTATATTGCTTTAAACAAAATATTTATTTAAATTAAATTTAAAATTATGTGACAAAGTGAATTTGCCTGAAAAAAAAAACAATTATTTACAATTTTTTTTTAGTCTTCTGTTTTATTGGAATGACCTTTTGAATTGATATATTGCATTTCCTGTATTTTAAAAAGTTTATTTGTTAAGGTGCCTTTTTGCTTCTGGGCTACACTTGATAAATCTTCGATAAACCATATTTACTTTAATGCCCAATATCGGCATCATCTTTGAGCTCCGCTGTTATGATTTGTCCTACGTATTTGACCTCGGATTTTTTATTATTTTTGTTTCATTTAAGCTGAGTTCTAATATCTTTGAATGTCTTGCGCCCACCTTGAACGCTATCAACACAAACTTACTTGTAATGAATGAAGATAGTACTTTAATTATGCATGAACCAGGCTAGGGTTCAATAGAAAAGTTGTCAATAAGAATCATTTTATTAACGTAGAACGATCATGACATCACAAAAATATTTTTATCAGATTTTTTTTGCCACCTTTCCTTTTCAATTTTCGTAAGGCAGTCACAGCTTTTCAGCCTCTATGGACTGCACGCTACTCCTATCGACTACTCAACAATCAACACCATAACATAGCACTGGAGCGATATAAAGGATTTTAAACGGTTATTATTATCAATTTCGTGATCAAATGGGCGATACTCCACTATTTAAATCGTATTGAAACACGGTGTTTATTTCATGTGAGTTGCGTTGGGGAGGTGGGTGACAAAACTAGTAATTATTATAATGTAGAGTTTGTTGTACTTTTGATTGTTCTACTAAAAAAATAGCTTTAAATAAAAAAAAATGGGAATTTCGCACTACAGTCCTAATTGCCCGGATCCAGTGGGACTATGATACCCCCATTCGGGCTATGTTGTGAGGCTGAAGGAAGTAGGGATGGAAAAAAGATGAGACAAAGGAAGATAGGGACGTACCGTAAGAACTGAACTCTTCTGCTGTATGATTACTAACAGAATGTTCTGCTGTGAATTTTAAGGTCAATAGTACTATTTTCAGCTCATATTGCTATTGTCAGCAGCCATGAATGATCAAGTTTCCGTCGATAGGAACAACTAGATATTATGTTAAATCATTAAAAAAGTTATTTTATATTATGTCGTCACTCTCGGAAATTTTATCATGGGAACTTTTAAGGGTAAACTAAACGTGATACTGGCTCACAGATGGCGATAATTCAAATATTTAACCAAAAGATAAAGGCACTTAATCCTTTTAAATATTGGTATGAATTGCTTGTTGTCGAGTGTACACGCGGAATATAAAATGGAATAAATTGTTATTGTAAGTTTTAAAGCTCAAGTCCATCAAGATATTTATAAAAAAAAGTACAAATATTATTGTAATACTAACGTATGCAGTATTTTGAGAAGAACTTGAGCTTTAAACTCACAATAAAGCATTATTTCGTATGTAAAAACGCCTACAAAAAAAAACCATCTCAATATTTAAAAGCATTGCGTGCTAAAAGTGTTGTTTCCCAGTTTTATTTAATTTAGCGTCATCTGTGAGCGCGTACCACGTTTCGTTTACCCTTAAACCTTATTCATTAAAAATATGTATTGCGGTAGGAAAGACTTGGGGAAATATAGGAAAATATTTAGAAAAAAAAATTGTAGACAAAAAAGAAAGGTTTGACAATCGAACAAGTCGAACAAAGGACAGTCGCTCAATGTGACGGGAGTAAATCACCTTTACCGCGTAATTGCGATTTAATATATTTTTTTGCGCTAAAATTTTGTCAGGGATTTCATTTTATTATTTTTTTTTATTCACTTTTTATGCGATTTTTTGCCAAATTATTGCCATAAAAAAAACGGTCCAATTATGGTTATTATTGCCATTTTTATATTACCCATTCACAAGAAGCGTGTGTACAACATCCATCAAAATAATTGGATAATTTTAATAGCGTCTTTTTTTTCGAAATAACACTTAAGTTACACGGTCAAGCGCTAAGGTTTTTATATGAAAAAAAAACACGGGCAATGCCGGGAACGATTACCAGTCTAACCATGAAATATGCATTAGTTAGGTTCACGGCACAGGTACTATTATTTTACGAGATAATGCGACCGTAAATACGTTGCCACGCTAACAACACGTAGTATAATAAAAAGTGACATTATTTCTGTAGATAAAGTCCATTAAAATGCACGGTGATAGCCTGTGTTCCTGCCATTATTTCATTTATTTCGTGCCATGGTTGGCTTTTACATAATATTTATTAATGCCCAAACATATAAATATTTTAATTGACATTTAAAAAAAATCTCCCTTTCTAATTATACGAACATTATCCTTGATCACAACTTGATCAAAAGCTTAAGAGGACTGAAAACCTACTTCATCGGGAATAATGCTTGAAATGGGATAATTCATCATTATGAATTATCCCATTGGATAATTCATTAGACTTAATCTCTGGAACCATATGTAATCCATCTTTGTCGAAAGGGGTAAACTTATACGTTTCTAATAAGTATACACTCGTGGGAGGTCCGATGTACTATATTATGCTCCGAAAGTGAGAACTTTTGTTTACCACCAGAACACGTCAATCAACAGAGCGACGATGGTGCATTGACCGTTGATATTTTCAATATCATTACAGATAATGTCGCAAAATAGTTACAAAATTGCCCCCATGACTTTATACTTTACTTATCAACCTTTCACGGCTTGCATCTTTAATACAGATTATCATCTTCAGTATTGTTAAAATTATTAATTTACAAATGTTTACTTACTTCCTAATACTTGTACATGATGCATATTTTTCCATTTATCATTTATTGTAATGTATTTTAATCTCTGTAATATATTTGTGTATAACTGTTTTATAGGGACTAAAAAAAAAGTTATGAATTTAAAAAAAAATAATGGCACTGATCGAAGATTTGATGGTAATTGTATGTGATGGAGTTTGAAATATTCCAATCCTAGCTAGTCTAGCTGTTCTTTCATTCTCTTGTGTCAACATTTTGATAATTAATTGAAATCATTTTGTGTAAGGGCAAAACTACTACTTCTGAAATAATAAGGTTGTTGGTTCGTACCTTAATTGCTATTTATCCAGTCCTTACTTTCCTAACCGACACTGTGAATGGTAACACTGTAATGTGACAGTTAGTTATTTAGAGGTCTCGTTCGCCAGAAGCAAAACTACTTTCGTGGGAGTTCATTCGTATGGAAATCATTCGGTAAGTGCTTGGTTATCCTTGTTCCTTTTAGACCTTAAATCTAGCCTATATTACAATCAATCAAAACTATAATTAATACTTCGTCGTTGTTTACAGTCTATTTAAGATATATATTCGCAACCCCATATTTTTCGTGTGGGTAGTTTCGGTTGTAACAACTACGCTCTCCGATGATGTAAAAAAAATAAAAAAGGAGTCGGAAAGTTTGATATTTTTATGATTCCTTCCTTTTAGGTACATTTTTAGCTATAAAATAGGTTTATGCACGTTAAAGTTCTTTGTAGCTAAGCATAAATTGAACTTCTCAATCGACTCCGCACAGAAAAATATTCAAGATGGGTTTGGAAATTGTCAGTTTTTATCACATTAATAAAATTTGTTTTTGGTAAAAGATGGGATATTAGTTTTTATCATTCAGAAATTTGGTATATTGGCTGTTCAATCGATAAGCCAAAAAATGATTTGAAAAAGTTCACTATGAAAAAAGTCTTTTGTAGATTTTTTTTCCTTAATCTAAAAATGTGAGAAAATTACAATATTAAAAAATATAATTTAATTTACTTTTATAAATAAAAAAGAGATTAATTAGGTTAGGTTAGATTAGGTTTTTGAGTTAATTTTATTTCTATTTTTTTGACGTACTTTAAATGACCTTATATCACTTCTAAAAAGTGTACAGTTTCATATGTGTGTTGATTTATCATAGAATCGTTGTACTCAAAAGTCAATGTTTGCACCCCTTTGATTTTGGGGTTACGAAAAAACATTTATATGAAAAATTATTTTATTTATTTTAAAAGTGTACTAAGCATTGTATTCCCAAGAGTTAAGAAACTCAAACTGTTCTGTAGTATAAAAAAATAATTTATTACAAATAAAGAGTTATATGAGCACTATGAAAAAATGAATCAGCCCGAAGATGAGCGTAGTAATTGTTTGAAACCGGAACGATCTGATAAAGTTACTATATAGAGTCATGAAGATCTTCCAGGAAATACCTATATAAAAGAAAAGGAAAATGTGTTGAAATTTAAGAAGGAAGCGACGAAACACGTAAAGTGTAATTATTAAACCATTGAAGAAGATAATATTAACACATCCCAAATGAACAACGAAACCGAAAAAACAACAGAAAATAAAAAAAATTCTGTCGCATCTGGGACTCGAACCCAGGACCTCTACCTATCCGTGGTAACCGCTTAACCAACTTAGCTAATGAGACCAGTTCAGTTTACGCCATCTACACCGATATCATACTTTCAGTTTTATTTTTAAGTTCCAGACTTGTTAATATTATCCTCCATTTTTAAATCCCATATTATTGGCTGCTATCCTTATGATGATCGCAAAGTTCTACCCGAAACAATTGCAATCGGAATAAAGTCTCGTATATACCTACCCGATTTTTATTCATATGAGACATCTATTGACTTATTTTAAAAGTCTGGAAAGAAATATTCAATTTATTTTTTATAACTTATTGAAGTTTGTAAACCTCATTGTAATATTTGATCATTGTAGAAGATAATATTAACACATCCCAAATGAACCACGAAACCGAAAAATGTGAAAAATGTGAACCGAAAGATGTGTTAATATTATCTTCTTCAATGATTAAATATTACAATGAGGTTTACAAACTTCAATAAGTTATAAAAAATAAATTGAATATTGCAATTGTTAATGTCTTACTTTGTAATTTTTAATTGTATATTGTGAATTAAATTGCTAAATTGGATATATCACGTTAATATTAGAATACATGTAAGCAATGTACATATATTCTATTTTAAGTTAAATAAATAAATAAAATGAACAAAGATTCCTTATCACCATTCAGATATTTTATTTAAGTCTTTTGGTTGCGGTGAACTTTCACCGTTTTAATTATGTGCCGTGAATCTTCCTAGAACCATGATTGACACTGTATAAAGCAAGCATCAATTTCATTATAACACGTAAGTAGATGAATATATCATACAGAAGACAGTTATCACCTGTCATTCAAGGAAACATTGAAGGAAATTGAAGTGCTGAAATACGTAGAATATCGTTGAAGAGCCTCTGAAAATATTTGCAAAGACATCATTATTTATAGCGACTGCCTCAAATGTGAAAACGTATTTAGCAAAATCCAAACTCTGGCAAAGACAAACACATTAAAAAGAAAACATCTCATATAATCGATTATTAAGAATAAGAAAGCTTAAAAGCATTAAAGAAATAGATATTCTTTGTGCTGAAAGAAAATATTGAAAAACCAGCAAATCACTTTCAATTTAATTTTTTCCAATACCTGGGGATGTCAGGAAGCTTCCACTGCACTGAGTTCACATATATCTCTATATCTCTGGCAGCTCGGTTCCCACGTTTGTTTTACTATATTCTTCGATTTCGGAAGATAACGTAGATGTACAATCACAGGAACACAATAAACTTGGATTCTAGGAAGCTACGCGAAATAAATTTAAGATTGCAGTCCGAACAAATATATCTGTTTTTCCTTTCCAACGGAGCGAGCTAATGAAAAGTTTGTTTCACGAGGAAGTTCTTCGCTAAATTTGTGGTATAGACATTTTATGATGCATTATTTGCAACGAGATAGGAATTTAATGAAGCTATTCGCTTCCGATAGAAGATATTCAATTAACAAACTAGGATTGTACAGACTTCTTTGTAAAACTTTGCATTTAATTTTAAAAGTTTAACTGCATTTATCAATTTTGTAAAAGAGACGACGTTGGTTTTTATTTAAAAAAAACCTTACATAGATGAAAGGTTTAAAGCATATTAATTACAAATTAAAATAGATTGATTTAGAAAATTGTTACACTCGTATTTTTTTGAAATACAAGAAATAAGAAATTTATTCATGTAAAAAAAGTAGGAAAATTTCTAAATTTTGTTACGATATTCTAAATTCTTCAAATACTTCCATAACTATATCAATTTGTGAACGCGTATGGGTACCGCCGCCCAGATAATGATTTGTTGGACAACCAACACCTCTCCGATAAGTCACTCCAAATGATTAGCTACGTTTGATGAGTTAGCAGGAGTGTTCGCGCTCATGGGATGAGGTTTGTCCAGGTCTTGGCGGTAGATATGTCTGCCCACCAGCTGCGTGGTGGGCCGGATCGGGAGAGGTCGGGGAGACCCATCGGCCTCTACTGCCTAATTCTCCGAACCAAAAGCCTTGCACCGCAGCGGGAGAGGAACGGATTAATACGTCTGTCACTCCTGGTCACACTGATCCCCAGATTCCTATTCACTCTTTATACCCTTTTCCTTCTCAGAAGTTTTTCTTCTTACTTTCTTAAAAAACACCATCCACACAGCATCCTCAAAGATAACAAAGGCCGTGAGGGAAATTGTATGTGGAATTAATGTTAAAAAGAAACGTTGACCCCCTGTCGTTTCTTCTTATAATCCATCATCCACCTACTCAACTTCTTCAAAGTACTAATGTTTTTCCACCCTAACACAGTATATTTATTATTTACGAAAAAAGGTCAGAAAAACATTGTATTTATAAGGAATATATTACACCTCAACTTATTTTCTACCGCAATAATAAATTCCAGAACTTACTTCGGTTTATCAGGTAAAGTTATTTACTTCTTTTGATTCCATTATAACGATTGAATTGGCATTGGTGCCAAAACGGGCAGAGTCGAAATAGCGCCTTAGAGTTGATATTTTTTTCGACGGCCATGGTAATTTTTTCAATATATATTTTTTTAACGAATCATGACAGTGGTACATAGTCATGTACCACTGTCATGGTAGGACGATCGGTTAGCATCATGAGGGATCAAGTTCGATAATAACGTGCGTTCGATGATAATAAACCGCGTGTCGTTAGAAACTATGTTTAATAGTACACATCTAGCAGAATGTATGTTTCTTTCCTCCTACATGGGTTTCTTCATAACCTCCATAATAACAAAACATCTGTTTTAATTTTTAATTTATTTCCACTCGTTAAATACACATAATTTTTATTTTACTTTACCGTTCCCCTCATCTTTCCACTACCCGATCCAACTCCAATACCTGCTTCCCCCTCCTTCCAGGTTTAGGTCTTGTAGGTAATCGTACATGTAATCGAACAATTTATCATTACACTCTAATTATATTTTGCTTTTACATTTACTTTTTACTCAGATCTTAAATTTTTATTTTAGTAATTGATAAACTAAAGTTCTTTAAAACTTAAGACAAGATTTTTGTGCATAGTGCAAAGGGTAACAATTATTATTTTTATAAACAATAATTATTAATCTAAAACACTCATCCAAATTGAAAAAACCTTCCGAGCAAAGATAAATGTCGCCGGCAGGACTCGAACTCGCACCCTTCTAATGTCCGGTCAGATGCTCTACCGTTGAGCTACGTCGGCTTATCGCAAACCCGCCAAGTTAATCAATATATACTAGTGTTTCATTCAATAATTACTGTTTTTTTATTTATTATATTTTCACCTGTAAACAACCAACTTTAATAGTATGAGAAAGGCTTGTAACGGCTAAATCCCTCAAATAGATGGCGTCGAGACAAATTATGTCTACATTTTTATTGGTGAAAATTGCTTTGACTTGTCAAATATTCGAGTCCTGCCGGCGACATTTATCTTTGCTCGGAAGGTTTTTTTTCAATTTGGATGAGTGTTTTAGATTAATAATTATTGTTTATAAAAATAATAATTTTTATTTTAGTGTTTACATTCACCGTTTAGTTTTTGATCTTCTATTTTTATCTGTGAATATTTATAATAGGTCTCTTTTATTCATCATCTATATTCTAATACATTAATACTAAAATAAAAAAACCTCCGCACAGCATCCCCAAAGACGATGAATACCTTGAGAGAAATTATTTTCTTCAGGGCCTCCTGTATGGAGTCGATGCATAAAAGTATAAACTACATTGTTTTTTTTTTCAAATATGCCCCACAATTGTAAATTTAAGGTGTTTGAGGTAAAACTATCAAACCGATCTTGTATGTTTTAAAATATGAAACTTATCCACTATTCCCGTATAAAAAAAAATTATCGATTTAGAAGAAATGAAAAAAAACTGTGTTCCTAATTTGATTTTGAAAAGGTTAAGTTTTCCACACATGTAATTTCTTTCATGTGTGATTTCGGCAGTGTAATTTTAGCACGTGAAATTTCTGTCTGTGTAATTTCATCCTGACACCAAATTTTATCACAAATATATTTTTAACACCTATTACTACTATAATCTAAATATCTAGTTATTTTTATATGTTAGGTGGAAATGCATGTAATATCATTCCAGATATTCACTGTTAGGTCTTTCATTTCATAAATATGTCTTTTTCATTCCTTTCGTGACATTTTGTGCCACAACTGTGAGCTTTTTGCACAGAGTGGCAGGCTTTGTTTCCAGTTGTGAGTTATTTTTTTAATTTGTAAAGCACCCTCGAGGCGATATTTCACAAGAATGGCGCTAAAGAAATAAGCCAAGTATTTTAATGATGAATAATCGTGCTGTCTTGTTATTTATTTTGAACGTAATGCTGTTAAACCGAGTAAACTGCAACGTTGACAACTACGACTTATAATTAGGCATTGTTTTCTTTTTAAATATTTACACGTTCATGACAATTTTTGAACACCTTGCACCAATAGTTTTTGGTATATGTGTTTCATTTTATTTATTTTTTATTCATGAAACATATGGGTACATACATTGGTTTAAAAAATAGAACAATAACTTTGTTTATATCACTTTTATTTATACTTTAGCCGACCGGGTTGCTACTACCGTAGCTTCTTCAGGGCAGTATACAACTAAACTAAAAAAAAAAAAATAATAAAAAAATAAATAATAAAAAAACATACATTGGTGTTTACGATATACGAGTACACAGTTTCAATTTTATATAGTATATTTTAATACTACCCTTATATTAAAAAGTATTTGCTTGTGAATGGAAGAGGAGTGTAAAATAATAGTCGAATCATAGCCGTCCTTTAAAAAGTTTTTATGTATTTATTTTGTATATATGTATGTTTCGAGCTTGGAGTTTATTTATCTTATTTTCCTGTTGTTTATATATATACATATATCGAAATACTTTTTTCAAATAATTTTATGATAAAATTTTTTTTTAATAATGTTTTTGTTTTGTTATTAAATTTAACAATAAATAAATAAGTATAAGTGCTTTTTTATGACGACACTACAATTCAAGAATTTTTATATTAAAACATTATTCCTATCTTTAGTATGTCTCACGGATCAAACATTTATTGATAAGAATATGAACACTTTTATATAACGACTCCATAATATAAGAATTTATATATGTTGAAATATTTTTGCTATTATTTCACTGTTTCACTTAAATACAATATTATTTTCGTAATATGCTGCAACATCAAAAATACTATTATATTATACTTTTATGATGTGGAATTAATATTCACTTACCTATATTACCCACACCCAGGGAGTTCTCATTTAAACTTATGAAAAAAAATGTATACTTATAAAGGATGTATAACTTATGAAAAAAAAGGTGATAAATTCGACATAATATGTATGTCGAATTTATCACCATAATATGACGAATGCTTCCGACAAATATTTAAAAAGCTGACACAAATCCTTCACCGAAGGGACCAGCATTGCAGCATTTCCCGCAATTTTTTTTGTATAGTTTTCGAGTATTGAGGCTACAAATCAAGGTATGTACATTAATTTGGCACGATAATATAGATTTTTTTTTATATTTACTACTGATGCTCACACTCAGAGCTTCAAGTTTGAGGTTTCTCTATTCTATTTAGAGAATACATCATGTCTAATGACCCTGTTCGTCCTTATCTGCGATTATTTCTGAGGAATGTTTTTTTGTTTGTTAAAAAGCGCCATGCATTTCATCCAATTTGTAGGAATGTTATTAATTGGGCGACTATTCATTTATTATATTTTATTTTTATTTTATGCCTCCTTGTCTGGGACCGCAGCACTGTGCGAGGTTCTGAACCCCTGTGCTACTTGATTGGTATTGTTATTAGTACTGGTAAATGTAATAAAGGGTGTGACGAACCTGTCCATCCTTGTTGGCATCAGCCCTCTGCCTCAGGCCGTCCCAGATCTTAATCATGGTGTCGTAGGTCTCCGTGTGCTTGGCGTTGCCCTGGGACCAGCCTCGCAGGCTGCAGATTTTCTAAGAAACAGAACAATTAGGAATTAATTAAGAGTACAATATAATTATTTTGATTTGTAGGATGTCAGATAGATGGCACCGTCTGTATTTATTGTGAAAATATATGCTATTCACACAAAATCATTGCTAGATGGGGATCGGAATACTTTAAAATCACCTACATTATCATTCGTTTAGTGAAAGGTTCCGAGGTTTAAATCCTGGTCAGGGCAATAAATTTTTTAATTTTCAAAGAAGTATCTGATAATGTACATTTATTTATCATTAAGGTTCTTTCTCTTAAAAACAAACCAGAAAAAATTCTCACAGCTTTTTATGTGTGATTTTTTTGCGGTTTAAAATTAAGATAAGGACCACGTTAATTTATTATTACTTTTCTATGCGAATAAAAAACTTAATAAAGCACCTATACAATGTTTACATAAGATCAAAGATTTAAAAAAAGATTTACTGTACGTTCACTTTAATGACATCGACTATAAATCGCCGGTGTTTCATCTTCGGGGAGCTTGGGTAAGGATTGTTCAATTACTACGAAAATCAGCGGACAACTGTTCTTGGGCTACTGCCTCCGTTCTCTCCCCAAATGCTACTCTCCCGTTGAAGCAGTTGTCTCGCCATTTATTTAGTTTATGAACAAAGAATATTCAAATGCAAATATTCAAAACAATAAATGCTTTGCCTAGACGTGTTGATTGTTAACACGTGCATGGGAACTAATAATGTTATTTTTAATATGACATCAAACCACAAAGTGATTGCTAACTAACCAAGTGATTGCTTTTTATTAAAATAATATAGTTATTCTAAACAGAAATGCACTGAGATAAAGAACTTCCTTTAAGGTACCAATGTCATATGAATTGCATAATCCCATAGTTTATGGGAATTATCTGATCTCGATCGGGTACATGACACACGTGTAGGATGATTTTATAAACAATGATAAATTGTGTCGGACGTTTTCTCCTCTTCGCTCAAATAGCGATATGACGTGGTTGCAATGTTTGACGCGGCCACGAACCCATTTACCTGAACTGCATTTACTTGTACGGGGGTCGGACCAGACGAAAAATAAAGGATATTGGTGTGCCACCTTAAAATCTGTATGAAATACGATTTTTAATTTATGCAAAATGAATGTCATGCATACAGTTAGTGGGAAGTGATCCCACTGACTGCCCATGTGAATGATTGAATAAAAACTACAATGCAAAATTACGCCGTAGTCAGAGTCTTTCGCCCCTGCAAAGGGTTAGACAGGTTGTGTTTCTATCCCTCTACTTCTACGCAGATCGGAATCATCGCCCCCCTACAGTCTGCTTAAACCGCCACATCCGTCTGACGCAGCAAACAAAATACCTTATCAAATACGAGTCACGTAGAAACGTGTGAAAACTATGGAACAGATAAACATAAATAATTTCCTTAATTATTTCAATCATAGGTAATAAGCCTCCGCTGTCCGATACAACAAGAAAAAAACTTCCATTCTGCCACGCAGTGCGTGCAGCTTGTGAAACTGATGATCCGTTATTTATTTCATAAAGATAATGGATACAGAAACAATATTAAGCAAGTTGAATTGAAAACTATAAAAAATACCACATGGTACAGTGGATGATAATACAATGTAAGGATACCAGAGTTATTAATCAGAGGAATTAATGGATTTTGAAAATAAACAAGAAAAACTGATTCACCGGAACGAGTACTATTGACTTACAAAAGTTTCTTTACCCTTTCTTCCTTTCTTTGTATAAATAAAATAATACACATCATATCACCCCCATAGCAGGGTTGCATAATTTTGTTTATTTTTGTCTCAACTCAGTAACCTTCCATTGAAATACTGGTAAAACAAATACTGTCTTCTCATTTAACGTATATGTTCCCAGAAATGTAATCTCTCAGTACGATCTGTTAATCGGATTGCTTGTTTTGCACATAGTTAAAAGTTTTATTCAAGTACTAGCTAATGTGTACCCAGCCTTGCTCGGGTTTATATAAAGTAACGATGTTGTGAATTCTTGCTTGTCATTAGGGTGTCATAATTGATTTTACAGCGAGAGTAACTATCTCCAAAGAAAGATAACATTCATTTGAATATTTTATTTCATTCCAAACGTTTATTTTTTTTCAAAATATGTATATCTAAATCATAAAGTTCATAAGTAGGTACCTACTCGTGTTTTCCATTTTGAAAATATTCTACCAAAAAAAACTTCTTCTTTTGAATATGCAATCTGTGGCTAACCAGAGTGTTATATCCATGGGCTAACTTAAAAAAAGAGTGCGGGTATTTTCAGCGAAACCGGTAGAGTAATTTTTGAGAACATCGATGACAAACAAACAAACTTACATTGATTTTTATATATATATTGGAGAGAACGATTACATAAACTCAACAATAAAATAGAATAGGTTTTAATTGGAAATCGTTCAAAAGCGGATAGACAGCCACTAACAATAATTATAAAGATTAATATTGTGCTCATTTTGCAACCTAAACTGCCAATCTAACTGGACATGCAAGTTGCGTCTAGTATTAAACAGAATATTTTTTCCTTTTCATAAAATATTAATTAAAAGTTTATTTTATTTTCATTGTTTGCATAAGAAGATTAACCTAGAAAGAATTATAATGATGCCAATTATTTTTTAAATAGTTTTTTTTGTTCTAGATTTATAGTGGAAACTCTAAGAACAGAATTGTGAAAGGAATAGATTAACCCTCTAAAGCCGCTACCACAAATACTTCACCGAGGGGCTATTATAAATCTGCTTGTAATGTGATAAATATACTGTGTGTTACCGTAACGTACGCGATACAAAGCAAAACCAATTTACTTCTCGTGGATTTGATACCTTTGTTCATTGTTAAATAATTAAAAATAATAATGGGAGTTGAATATACTATTAGTATTGCCCTAGTGAATGACAATTCAGAATCGAGACATTACTTGAAGTAACTTAAGAGGAACGGCTGTCAAAAATTAATTTTTGAATATGAAGCTAAAATACTCACCTAAAGCTAATGATCTTTTTTTCATAAAAAAATACAGTAAATATCTATTACGGATTATAAGTAATTTATTTATTTTTGTTTTACATTATAAAAAATAGACCATTAAAGGAATTGGTTTTTCGCGATTTTAGAGGCACTTTTACAAATTATTTGGGGGCTAACGGTGATGAATTTACACTTTGAAAATAAGCATTACGGTGGACTTTAAATTAAAATAAAAACGACCAATTTACGTTGGAACACAAATTTGGCGTACATAATTTAAAATATCGACCGGAATTTTTATTTTTATTTTAAATGTTTTATTTTATTTTTTTATTTACGTAATCATATTTACATAGCAAATGCGATAAAAAAAACAAATAATTTTCTATGTTGCCTCTAAAATCATGAAAATTATTTTTCTTTAATGTTTGTCAGTTTGTCAGCAGGATAATTTAATAATTTTATCGCTAAGGCATATTATGTATAGCTATAAATAACAATACGAGACGTAGAAAATAGAAGTAGAAAAATAATTATACTTGAAGTATCCATAGACATAGACAATAATACTCAAATGAAACAATTACAGTAAGATATAATATAGTGATACTTAATAAAATATTATATAGATTAAATAGTATTTGACGGAGGTGTTTAAGTAGGTTGGATGATAATAAGTATAATAAAGTAGAAGAATAATTATACTTGAAGTATCCATAGACATAGACAATAATACTCAAATGAAACAATTACAGTAAGATATAATATAGTGATACTTAATAAAATATTATATAGATTAAATAGTATTTGACGGAGGTGTTTAAGTAGGTTGGGTGATAACACTCAAATAAAGCAATTACAATACAAAGATACAACATAGGCATACTTATCAAAATATTACATACGATTAAATAGTATCATAGGAAAATATCTAGGTTTACTAACCGAAATGTGACAGTAATAGAAATATTTACTTAGACATAGTTAAATTCACGAAAATAGCAGATAATAAGTAATAACGTTTCTAAAATTTTTCACCAAAACATAATAAAGTTCGCTTTCACTAAAATGGTATAACAAAATATAATTTTCTTCAACTGAAAACAATAAAAAAATGATGGCGCATACAAACATACATCCTGCAGCTAATAAGCGCATATACGACTTTCGTATGATAATCGAACAAAAAAATGCCTAAGCATAATTCAACATTTTTATCATCCTTGTATAAACGACCATGCAATATATCTTCCCGCAGCTGGTGTGAATTATATGCACCGCTGCCGGCGAGCAGTGTCAACCTCCGCTCCTGCCATTTGTCAAGAAATAAGATATGGAAAAGAGAGAAGCAAGATATAGGGTACCAGAGACGTAATTTAGGGCGCATTGCCACTGTGCCCTGTGCCCTGTGCTAGTTAACTGTAGATACGTGGTTCAATCAATCGTAGCCTTCGTGACGCTTTTTGTATCCTTCACTGAACGGGTAAACCCTAGAAGTTTGATTCCCTAGATCGAGTACAACATTTCACTGTATACTTTCTCTAACTGATGCGCCCATTCTGAAATATCCAGACTTCATAGCCTTAGTAACGAATATGGACATCATATAACTGATCTTCAATTATTAATTCATCTCTTCTGACTTTTTATCTGAACTCCTGAAATAATTTCAGCACACCACGAGGAAATAACTTTACCTTTTACCTCTATTGATTCAAATCGACAAGTTTCTTTTTTTGGCATATCATTTAATGAACTTCACGAATAAATTTTGTTCCTTTTATGCTATATTTTAAGCATTTCTTTTTAATTTATTTCTATCATGTTTCATAAATTATTTTCATTGCGCACCCTTTCTTATTATTCCGTGTAACACAATATTTAATTAATTTTCTAACCCTTTAAATCTGTCTAAAAATTGTTGGTAAATGTTTGTTTATCTGCTACTCAATAATAATAAACTAACTAACTAACTAACCATCACGCCGTTTCCCCGCAGGGGTATGCAGAGAGGACGGACCGCCAAACAACTCGATCTTGGCATACACTTCTTGCTTCATTCACATTCATACAACGTCTCATACATTCTTTTCTGTTATTCCGACTTCTGACATGACCCGACTCGACTATTTGATTAACTTGATCGTGCCATGTCTTCCTCGGGCGTCCCCGGCTTCTTCTTCCATTCACATTGGCGTCATATATTCTCCTTACACTCCTCTCTTTGTTCATTCGCTCTACATGCCCAAACCATCTAAGCGTCCCTTTCTTAATCTTGCTCACTACGCTTACATCAGCCTTGCATTCTTTACGAGTCTCAACATTTTTCACACGATCATACATGGTCTTACCACAAATTCGTCTCAGAGATCTCATTTCTACAGCATTCAGTCTACTTTAATCCTTCCTCTGCCAGTTCCATGCCTCACTGCCATACATCAGGGTTGGTATCAGCTCATGCTGATGCTGGTGCTGATACTAACCCTCATACCAACCCTGATAATAAACTAATCTCTGAGAAATAGTTAGAATGCAAGTGAATTCTCCAGTTAATGCGTATTGTCTTATTAATCTTTAACTGAATCTGTGTTATGTTCATAAATAAAAAAAAATTAAAAAAATTCAAATATTCAAAATAATAAAAATAAATTTACAGATTTAAAAAAAAAAAATATATGAAAAAATTAAATATAAAAAATAAATAAACAATTTTTTTTTAAATTCTTTTTTTGATATTTGCAGTTATATCAATCTCACCCGAAGTAAGAGAAAATTGAGCCTACTTCAGGCACACAGACACGCCCACAGCACACTTTCATCGGATTTGTCTTCAGTGGAATCCTCAGAATTATTTTTTTTTGGGTCACCCTGAAAAGAATGATTTTTGGCACCCTATTATGGGCTTAGAAAGTCACCCCATATTTCTCTGTCAGCTTTTGACTGATTTTGGTCGTAAATTGGTCGTATTAACTGGAACGAACAACATATTTGATTTTCGTGCAGTCCTAATGAATTAAAGTCATTATATTCTATTTTATTGTATTAAGGAAAAGACTTACAGTTTTGCTCTACACTAAACATCCCCTTTGCTTTATTACAAATATTATATACAGGGTGTTCGGAAAGTGGTGGATAACTTTTTAACTGTGAATTTTGGACCCCATGGCCATTGAATATGTGGTTTCATAAAAGTTCCACGGTTTTCAAAGATTATTTGCAATTTTTTTTTTAATTTTCTATAATTGACATCCTTACTCACTCTCTTCGGTGCCATTGTCACAAATTAAAGAATTTTCTGTCTGTTTTATAAAATATTATTTTTGAAGAGTAATGCTATCAGGAATACACTACTATTATTATGTTACTGATTTTTTTTTAAATTCTGAAACTTTTTTTTTTAATGGATTCCTGGTGGCCAATTGGGCTAAAAGTTTCCCGTTTAATAGATATTCAAAATTGTATTAAATGCGCTATTAATTTTTTTAAGAATAATTATTATTACTATTATTTTGGATAATGGGAAGTCACAGAATTAGTTTTTGTCCAAAATTCGCTAAAAAAAGGAAGAGGAAAGTTAACTCTCCATGAAATCTTTAAAGATTGCCCCTCCCCATACCCTTCAGTCTCAAAACATAACCCGATTAGGGATGCCAATGATGCCATAACTGGCTCACTGGCTGCGGTTAGCAGGGAGCATTTAGGATTCTTGTGCAGTATTCACAGTATATAAAACTCTTCAGCATAGGGATTATATACAGTTAATTGTAATACATATTTAATATAATCGTAATACATATACCAATATTTAAAATGATAGTATTCGTCATTTATATTTGCTTGTAATTAAAACGCCATCTGTCCAGTTATCGGGATATATATATATTTTTTATATGAATACCGTAGAAGAGTCCCAACTGCTACCAACCGTCTGGAGTCAGTGAGACTATGGCATCCCCAATTGGGGAATGTTGTGAGGCTGAAGGTATTGAGGAGGGGAGGGAGAGAGGGAGGAGGAAGGTGGGGAAATACCTGGCTATTCAGATCTGGTCGACAAATATGTCTCAGAGGCATTTCTAGCAACATTTCAATTCTGAATAGTGGTCTTTCACCAGGGCGATACTGAGAGTATCTTCCACCCTGGAACGTGCGCAAATATACTATATATTATTTTTAAATGAATTAATTGTGAAACAGCACAAATTAATTAAATAAAATTTACTTGCGCACGCCGGGATTTGAACCCGCGACCTTCGGATTTGTAGTCGAGAGCCTTACCCCCGGACCATGGAGAATAAATAAAACGGAAAATCATATGAGTATTAAAAAAAATACAAACTGTCCAATTTTGAGTTAAGTGAACAAAATCAACATGTGTTATTAATTAATAATAATAATATCTTTATTGTAATTAAATTTAACTATAACTAAAAGACATGAATAATATAATAATGTAAGTGTACAGTGGTTTATAAAGTAAAATAGCAAATAATATAATAACAGTTATAGTCGAAGTATCACATAACTCGCCTCACTAGGCTAGCCTGTGTTGAGGCAGTAATTTTGCAAATTATTTTATAATTTTAAAATACATATAAATGTACACTCATATTAAGATATGTTGTGTGAGTTCGGAAATATTATTATGCAAGATAGGATATAACCATTGGTAGATGTATATAATATTACAGATTGCATTACGTTAAGAAATAGTAAAACGTAGTTAGATTTAGAAATATATTTATTTTAACTCAACGACAACAATAAAAAATAACTTATACTGATTTGGTGCAATTTTTATAAGGTTTCCAATAAAAGCTGTTTCCGCGGCAGAGCGGTAAAGCACTTGGATCCGGGCCAAGGGTTAGTCTCTTGATCTCTCGCAGGTTAGAAAAACCGACGTGGCGCAGTAAATTGTTATGGGTTCTCGTACATGTGCAGTACAAAATAAAAATAATACCTGTGGTTCGTTCCAGGGTGGAACATACCCCAAGTCAGACAGGCCAGAGAATACCATGCAGAAGCGAACTTTACGTGGTGTTTGAAACAATATTGATAAGTTTGTTAGCCAGAACTGAAATACAAGTTTCTTACCACCCCACCTCTTCCCCCTTTTGCAACCCTTCTTCATACTTCCTTCCACTTCACAACATTTCAACTATGTTGTTGCATTCATACGACCAAAAATTTCCACGCTATACAACTACGTAAGCATATAAACTGTTCAGTTCCGTCGCTATCAAAAATATACAACAATATAGCATTACTCCAAACACAAAGATCTGAGTAATAATTATATATATACCCGGCAATAAATAATACTAGTCTTAGAAATAACACCATTGGAGGACTAACGGTACACTGTTACGTACAACAGTAGCCCAATATCATCTATATATATATAAAAATCAATGTAAGTTTGTTTGTTTCTTTGTCCTCGGTGCTCTCGAAAATCACTAGACCGGTTTCGTTGAAAATAGCACTGTTTGTTTGTATTACTGCCGGGAAGGTTTCGAAGTAGTTTGAATGAAATCCAATATGTAAAACTGTTGCTATAACGTTTTAAAATTGGTATGAAAAACATTGAACCCGCCATGTTTTATTTAGGTTAGCCCATAGATATAACACTCTGGTTGGCCACAGATTGCATATTCAAAAGAAGAAGGTTCTTTTGGGTAGAATATTTTCATAATGGAATACCCGAGTAGGTACCTACTTAAGAACTTTATGATTTAGATATATTTTGAAAAAAATAAACGTTTGGAATGAAATAAAATATTCAAATGAATATTTTCGTTCTTTGGAGATAGTTACTGAATGTTAATGAATAATGCATCATGCACGTACATCATAGCATCATGCATGCACTAGTGAATATCTGTAAAACAATGATTCTGGGAATTAATGCTAACATATCAATTATTTGTAATTTGATTTAGATACCAAAAAGTTCTTTAAAACGTCCCTTTTTTTAATACTATAAATACCTATGTCATGTTTTATAAATTAATGAATTTGTAATCTACCAATATTGTTTTACTGTTTTTTACATCAAGAAATCGATGAACAATCTTCATTCCTAAACAGTTAAAAAAATTGACATCAGCACTTCTAGCATTAAGTCCCAGAATTACTTACATCCTATTGTAATTTTTTGAAATTTTTAGGCACTCATGTTCTTTTTTACTTATCTTTCCCTAGTTGAAACCTGTTTTATTTTATTTGTTTATATAATTGTTTTTACTATACACTGTTTTTGTCTGTATTAACGAGTACCTACTACTTTCTAAAGCTCCAGTAACATTAGAAAATAATATATATATTGTAGAAAATTGCATATTGCACAAATCTGTCGTTCATGTAGAATAAATATAATAAAAAAAAACAATGAAAAGTTAAAAAAAAGTTGTTTAATAAATAAATTTATTAAAGAAAACAATTGTTCGATGTAGACTAACCAACTTCAAATAACTTTATTTTTATAAAAGTCTCTGTCTGGGGTACATCTCTCAGAACTGTAGAATAAAATCTTTTCATTGAATATCTTTTTATTTTAGCTATATAATCCTCTCTCACGTAGGCGCGTTCGTACAACTGTCACGTACACGTATAACATAAAGTAACGTAACCTACGTATATTATCAAACATCATTCAGTGGACGGTAAAAATTAGAGGATATTTTATTACTTATTTTTGTTTTCGGTTTCACATATCAAATAAGAAACAAGGTTAAATACGAACCGATGGTAGTTAAAAAGTGATACGCAATACATGTTGCAAAAAATGGCTCAATAACTAATAAAAGCATTTGCCCTTAGGGTCAGATTTATTTCAGGGATAGTGATTTATTTGAAATGACGTGGATTTATGGCTTCAATTGTTCACGAGGAAAATATACGATACATATAAAATAATAAAGAAGAACAGATGAAATGCGAAGTGGGCGTGTTTTGTGATCGAAAAGTCTAACCAATTATTGCTTAAATATCAAATAATGAAATTGGTTTTATCATATTATGAAATTTTCATTTTGATCAAGGTTTAGTCAGAATTCACCAAAATTCAACTAACAAAATAATTTTTCTTTTTTCTTTGTATAAGCAGGATTTGACATTAAATTTTAGGTCCTCAGATGCACTGCGACGACGTAATTCTCCATGGGCTGGATATGTTTAGAACGTGGGCCCTTTACATATAAACGGTTAATCCAGTTTCTGCACCTGACTTAAACAATCAAAATCTGTAAGAGTTGATTGCGCAAATGAAAAGAGCCAGTTACATATTTTAATAATGAGTCTGAATGTTTAACACGAACTATTACAAAGCCCCAAAAAATGGTTCCTTAGTAGATTTCAATAATATTTTTGATTTTTTATCATACTGACAGTTGGAAAGAATGGATCAGTCAATACATTATTTTTTTTAGCTGAAATACTTCATGGCTCCATAGCTCACGAAAGAAATAATTTTGCATAATGAAAACGTTATGTCGTGCAAATTTCACAACGCCAGAGCTTAACGTTCATCAGTAAAACAGATAAATATCTGATTAATACTTAAGATTCCCCGCAACAACGTGGAATGTCTCCGATTTCAGAGAGATTTAAAAAAAATATTGTCGTAATAAAATTTAAAAATTTCACACAATGTTCCGACCAAACTGAGTAGTCTGTTTAATTGTGAAAACTTTACGATCAGTCATCATTTAATTGTAATATTTAATTTTGGCACACTCTTAAAAGGTGTATAAGCTACCCCCGTCGTATACAACCTCAATGCCTTTAAAACTGATGCCCTCCGATCCCCTCGTGTCCAAGATGGACCAATAAATAAACGTTAAAGAAATCTCCAAATGGCGGCCAGGGGGTTACGTACGTATTTACTCGGGGTACATTTATTTACCTATCCCTCAGACTTTCGAATTTCCCAAAGGAATTGGACTTTATCGTTTCCCGTTTCGAGTGGAATTAAAAGATACAATGAGATAATCTTAAGATTCTTGAAATTTTGACATTATCAGCATGCAAACTTGTCACTTTATGCTTGCAGTCTTGTCTCTGGAATGGTTTATATCCGGTTTTCTAATACAGATAAATTTCGTGGAGCATAAACCAGATGATTAATAAAGAACCTAAAATATTTAATGCAGAAAGTACCTACTTTACTGACAATAATCTAAAGAATATTATTTTGAACTAATTAATCTTACGAAATATTTTGAATATTCTGAACACATTTTTTTATGTCGGTACCGCTCGAGAGTGTCAACCGATCCCAACCGTCTGGAGCTAGTGAGATTATGGCATCCTTAATTGGGGTATGTTGCGAGGCTGAAGGTAGCGTGGAGGGAAAGCTGATGGGGAGAGGAAGGTGGGAAAATACCTGGCTATTCAGATCTGATAACCAAATACGGCTAAAGTCAATTCAAGCAACGTTTCGATTCTGAATGGTGGTCTTTCAGGGTGATATTGAAAGTATCTACCGCTCTGAAATGTCTCGCAAATATACTATATATTTTTAGGAATGCTAAATTGTGAAATAACACAAATTAATCAAATAAAATTTACTTGGACACGCTGGAATTTTAACCTGCGACCTCCGGATTCGTTGTCAAGGATCGTAACCACTCAATTACGGAGGCAGAGAGGGATTCGAAGATTTTGGTTTTCTTTACATATTCTTAGGAATTATTATAAGTACGAAATAGACTGTTATAAGAAAATGTTATGTCACTTTAGAAAAAAATTCCAGGAGATCCATAAATATTATTATTATTTTTTGTAATTCTAATCATTTAGAATATATTTTCCAGTAGTTTGTATATAACTTCTTTAGTAGTTTGCTCAACATGGCACTAATTTATGACTCCCAAAATGAAAGTAAATCGAAAATTTATTTTTCTGTGTTAGTGTTGTCTTACTTTAAATGACAATACCCACAGCTCGTGACACCAGCGCCCCCAGCGGTGCGAGTTGGCGGAATTGATAAATTAGAGAAATCGAAAACTCATAACACAAATATTAAGTGACCTACTACGATTATATATATATATATTAAAGAGGCTATTAGGGTTATATTAACAGTTAAACCCTTGCTGCTCGCGAACTGTCTAAATCGTTTAGAAAGGAAATAAAATATTAATTATAATAGCAATACAGTCCGAAAGCATTGCAGCCCAGGCCGCTAGAAGCGCTAGTGTAGCACGTTGTCAGTATTTTCATAAACCTGGGCGTGTAATCGAATATCATAGCTACTATAATAAATTTTATATCATTGAAGATAACATTAACTCCTGAATCGAAACACGAAACCGAAAAGACATAGAAAATAAAGAGATTACGGTATCAGCTGAAATTCGTACCCAGCACTTCATCGTCTATTCGGGACCTACACTCTATGCCAACTGAGCTACGGCTACCCTAATCCATCCCGTCATTTTTATCGGTATCATACTTCGACTTCTAAGAATTGTCAATATCATTCTCAATCACGCCAGGTGAATACCAGCCGCTAGCGTTATCCTTTTCTTTCTTCGTCTTTTCGGTTTCGTGTTTCGATTTGGGAGTTGTTAATATTATCTTTAATGATTAGAAATATATTACAATGAGAAGCTTCAATAAATTATTAAAAAAATAAAATTAATAATAAATATTTTATTCCCCTTCTAAACAACTTCTAACCTAACCTAACTTAACCTAACCTAACCTAACCTAACCTAACCTAACCTAACCTAACCTAACCTAACCTAACCTAACCTAACCTAACCTACCCTAACCTAACCTAACCTAACCTAACCTAACCTAACCTAACCTAACCTAACCTAACCAAACCTAACCTAACCTAACCACAGTGCGCGAGCATCGAGGCTTTATTAGGAATGTATTTCACAGCATTAAAATACATGGGAAAACGAAATTCCGTCAATGCGTCGTGGCATGTAGCTATCTCAATGTATGGGAAATGTCAAAAATATTTATAAAGGCGTATCACTGATAGCTGAATTATGCAGACAATTATATATTTAAAAAAAAATACGACGGAGCTCTTGGTGGCAGAATTATTACATTAGATGCTTTTATTTGTATTTCGCGTTTTGCCAGTCTGTTGATCAATGCTATAAGTAAAGTTAATTATTACTAAATCTATTGGTTAGTTGGTCGAGCGGTCCAAAGCGTCGCGTTTCTATTCTAGCGCTGTCGGTTTTATCCCCTGCTCTAGTCCTCTAAGTCCTGTATCATTTTCCACAAGCAACATTTTCAGCTTATACGAGTAATTATGCTAGTAGGAGAATTTCCAGTGTTGTCAGGTAATGGGAAAAAAATGTTGAAAAATGACTTGTCTGTTTTGTTAGATAGATAAGGTCTATTAATTAATATTAAAAAAATAATTAATTGACAATATAATATAATATAACATTTTTAAGGTGAATATTAATAAATATGATATTTCATACGTGAAGTATTCTTGCTCATTTTATTTATCAAAGTAGATGCCCTCTTAGGGTTTATCTGTCTTTGCAGTTCAAAATCGGGGGATCTATTACCATTCGGTTGAACGACGTTTTGAGGCGGGTTAAGAAAAGGGATGTAGGAAGAGATTTATTCACGCGGGTCTTGAAGCCGCCCGAATTAAATGAAGGAGAAAAGACGAATTCTGGCAGTTCGTTCCACACGCGTACCGTTTTACAAAATAACGAGTGGGAGAAATGACTCGTGCTCATGCTGCCGGTATCAATCGCGCTGTGGACGGGTATTACGCTCTTGTACACCGCTGAACTAAATGCTTAAAAAAATATCTCTGTAGAATACAGCTTATTTTTTAAATTTAAATTTTTTTATTTTATTTTATTTTAGTACATAAAACAGGCAATATGCCCAAAACCCACATAAACGAGTGTTTAAAAAGTAATAATAATTAATGAATATAATAAACAACAATTATTTTCTGGCTAAAAATGATACTAAAGCAAATGAAAAACAAGTGAATGATCGAAAACATATTATAAGTAGTTGTATAAACTAACTCCTTATTGTCACCTGTGCTGATTGTACACCATTTTGGTACTCAATAAAGGGCATCATCACATTATCAGTTTGATATTAATGGTAAAACTTTTTTTTTAAAATTGATTAATTGTGTCATTAAAAATGTCTATTTCATTATTAGAGCAGTGTACAGTATTATATTTTCTTAATATCCACGGTAAAGGAGACAAATATCCCGTATTGGTATGATAGGTTTTAATACAAAAAAAAGTCTTTTATCCTCCTTGTTGATTTTCTTGTTGGTGTATTAATGTTGATTTGTGATAAAATGTTTGGTGTGTCAAATAGATGACGATTAAAATGTACTAATCTGAACATATATATCTATATATTTTTAATAGCTTAATAATTATTTTGTCAGTTACCTATCTAAAATGATTCATTAAATAAAAACATTACAATTTTATACATTATAATTATTTTGTTCATTTAATCAAAATTTCTATCTAAAGATGGAAAAATTTCCTTTCACATATATCTAATCTTTAGAAAAAAAAATAGTTTGGAAGGCAATTATATAAATTGCCACCCTCGTAGCTAATGGATTGCTTGCCATATAATGTATGTATGGCATTTAAATGTATGTTATCATGTTGTCGTAATATGGGTAGCAGTGACCTGCAGTTCATGAATACTGAAAACATCAAAAACGACATATTATTAGAAAATATTTCATTTTTCCGTGAATTTGATGAGTTTTTTTTATGTCAAATCATGTTACTCCAATAAAAGGTATCTAGTTAACAGTCTAGTTTTCTACTTATCAGTTCCAACCTTGGTTCACACATAATAAAAAATACTGTCTTCCTCAAGTTTTATGACATGAGATACATCAAGCAAGTTACTTAAAAATGAACCCTTTATACCTGATAAAACCTGATCTTAAAAAACTACATATGGCTTATCCTTGGTTATAGAGCAACGCACGCTACCGTTGGGTATGTACGAGGATTAGGTAATCGGAATGAATGTAATCAGGTGAGAAAGATTTATTTATAGCTTGGCAATAAAATGTAGATATTTATTAAAGTGGAATTCTTTTTTTTAATACTGTGACATCACTAAGCTACTCAGTTGTCCTGAAATTTGTTTAACGCATTTTTTTTTCACATTCGAGTTTGAAAGTTCGTTTCAAAGAAACTGTCCAAAAAGACATATCTCGATTATTTTAACATATTTAAACAAAAAAATCAGTAAATAATATATATATTTATATATATATATATATATATATATATTTTTTTTTATTTAAAATATAGTAATGCATAAAATTTCAGAAATTAAAAAAAAATCGCTTTTCTATGCAAATTTTCCTTAAGAGAATTAATTAAACCTTTTAAACGATTGCAGCGTCCTCAATTTTTGTCTACTTTTAATTTACAAATTGTACCTGTACTTTTATTTCAAAGTCAGTTTCAGTTTGTTACCGAAACAGTATTAGTGTATTTTTTGTAAAATTACTTGGGCTTGACACCTGTTCTCAATTTGATCAAAAGCTGGAAAGGGCTGAGAATCACCGTTTGACCGGTACCGTCCACATTCCAAAAATTAAAAACGGCGGTGATCTTCGATATGATGTAGTTTGAAACATCCCAATCTTTGTAGCAAGAAGTTTACCATCACTAATTGATGCAGATATCAGAGAAAATAAATTTTATCGATTTCAAAACATTTGACACTCCAAACAGAGCAAATAATATATAGAAATGCCTTAACACGCAAGGGAAAGAAATAAAATTAAGAGGGGCGGGGGCGAGCGAAGTGTGCACCAATCTAAGTAAAACCCCAAATAAGTAAAAAGGTTCGGCTTGTTTACAAAAACAGAATATTTTATAAGAGTGTTTAGTTTGACTCTTTTTATAAATGTTTTGTAGACGGCAGAAAACTAATGTCAAAATTGGTGCCACTTGACCTTTGCTTCCACCAGTGGAAATCGCACTACGGCAAGTCTATCAATTTTGACTTCCGTGGACACTCCCCATTTGTTAATATTGGTACCTTAAAGTATATTGTAGCATTGCATATATTAAGTCAAAGAAACCTAACAGAATTACCAGATAGTTGACTTAACGTTGTTTAACGATCGATTAGCCTACAGTGTAGAAGTTACTGGTAATATCTTTTATCTTTAAGGGATTTTAAGCAGTAAATTGACTAAACGACGTTCAGCCGGATTTGCTTTTATGAGAAAAATGGTTTTATCGCCCTTCCCCGATAAAAAACGAGTAAAAGAGACTAGATTGTCATTGGCGAAAGCGTTCAGTGCATTTAAAACTGCACGGTCCATGAAACTAGAAAATGTGATTAAAATTGTTGTGAAAATCGGAAGCGGAACTGGATTTTCAGACAACATATTTTGTAAATTTGAAAAAAATATTCGCTGTTAAACGTCAATAACTAGACGACAGTAGCTTGCCAAAACATTTTTTCGAGTGTCATGACCTGCTGGAAGTTTTGTACCTCAATTTTTGTTAGTAATCTGATCAATAGACATTATATGCAATTATTATTTGGGCCCCTTTTCTGTCTATAATGCCAATTTCCGCCATATTAATAATATAATTCTCCATCTATGATGTAGGAGTGCGTTCTGCCTCATCTCGGCTACTCTGTGGCGCATCAAAGCAGTGAACCCATGCACCCTTTCCTCTGCGAACATCTGCGAGGCGCTGCATCGCCAAGGGAGGCCGAACAGCGCCCTGTAAGCGTGGTTATATTGTACTCGGAGTGTGGCTTGTGTATACCTTGTTCATATTTAACTAGTGTAAAAGCTCATGCAGTATGTCTGGAATAGTTGCTTCTTTACCGGGGGACTGCACGAGTATGTTGTTATGTAATTACCACTATCGACTTAGTAGTATACGGGCATGAGCCCGGTTTGATTGTCAGTAGAACACAAAAACCATAAAACTTATACAAAAGAGATAAGGGATAAAAAATATTTAAAAAAGAGCAACGTATGTAGAAAAATGTCGGTCTGTCACCTAAAAGTAATAGTTTTTTCATTACATGGGAACCTATCAAAGGAATATTTAAACAAAGAAAAACGTTAACTTTTCTTCTGTCTTTTAACAAATATATTCTATTGAATGGGTGATGGCCAAGAATTTACGTGAAATTTGAAGGAATATGTTTATATAAAAAAAAACTATTTGTATTAAAAACCTTTCAGAAAATTTGTTACATAATTCAGTTTCTTCCACACAAATAATTTTTAGGGCAAAAAATACCAACCCATAATTGCTTTCAAAGATCAGAGGAAAGTTCACACTCACCTCAACTCTGCCAGTCAGTTTTACACTCTAAATTATTTTTACAAAAATTATAAGGATATTTTCAGTAATATGAGTATTGTATAAAGCTCACTGCTTTCCGGTGTGAGCTTTTTCCGTGAAAAGGTGGAGAAAATACGGAGAAAACGGCAGGTCTCATCGAGTCACGTCTTATTTTAATGATACAGTCCATTAAGAAAGTTAGAATGTGAACGTAATAGTGCAGAGTTATTGGAAGTTTTACAGTTTTGTTTTATCTGAGACGGGTGACGAAAGTGATGTAAAAACTGTAGCGAATGTCTTTAAAATGTGTTCTATTTTTTTATTATTGAATAAGATAATATTAACAAATCTCAATTGAAATATGACACAGAAAAAGGTACAGAAAACAAAAAAAAAGGTATCAGCCGAATATGTGAATCGAATCCAGGGCCTCCGTCTTACCGGGACAACGCTCTAGCCACTGAGCTATTGAGATCTTACTATTTTACGTCCTTTTGTATCGACTTCATACTTCGTATTTAAAACTTACCAATATTATCCTCAATTTTTTTTTGACGGCCTCCATGGTTGAGGGGTAAGGCTCTCGACTACGAATCCAAAGGTCGCGGGTTCAAATCCCGGCGTGGAAATTTTATTCCATTAATTTGTGCTGTTTCACAATTAATTAATTTAAAAATTATGTGTAGTAAGTATATTTACGCACGTTCCAGAGTGGAAAATACTCTCAGTATCGCCCTGGTGAAAGACCACCATTTAGAATTGAAACGTTGCTTGAAATGGCTTTTAGCCGTGTTTGGTGACCAGATCTGGATAGCCAGATATTTCCCCACCTTCCTCTTCACCTTCTCCTTCCTCTGCCCAATAAATTCAGCCTTACAACATTCCCCAATTGGGGATGCCATAGTCTCACTGGCTCCAGACGGTTGGGAGCAGTTGGGACTTTTGTGCGGTATTCATTTATAAAAAAATAAATTAATTCCCATATTATTGGCTGTTATCTTTTTGGATGATTGTAAAGTTCTACCAGAATATATTTGGGATTTAGATAGTGTCTCTGGTATACTTATCCTACTAACTTTTTTAAATTTTTTACCTAGCTTACCAAAGTTCAATCACTTCTTTTAATGTGAATCTTCGCTGCAATATTCGGCCATCATGTTTTCTGTTTACTTTTATGAACCTTCGTGATTATTGAAACAAAATTGAGTAAACAATAGGTGCCGACCTTAACCAGTAGAAATTTTGTTTGTTCGTTCTACTAAAAACTCTTAAACAGTACTTTCGTAATGAAATTTGAACAACTTTCAACGTAATTATTTTCGGCTCTAATTTCCACATACATCATGAGCTATGGCACATTGAAACTGTTACGTTAAAAATAAGACAAGACACCATATTGCTTGTTATATATTTCTCAAACAACGACGGAGAGTAATATTAATAAACTAAAACGTAAATTAGGAAATAAGCTAGGAAACAGTCAAAAAACGCAAAGGCCTAGGTTAAATATCGTGTAGGAGAATATTTAAAAATTGATTCAAAAACAGGTTTATTGTTACCTCAAGAGTCAGAATAACAGAAGGGTGCGTATGAGACGATGTATGAATGTGACGAAGCAAGGATTACGTGCCAAGACCGAGTTTTTTGGCAGTCCGCCCTCTCTGCCTTCCCCTGGTTAAAATGGCGTGATGCTTGGTTAGTTTTGACAAGTTTAGATAAAAGTTATTATTTTAAACAATTTTAAAAAATACCGTTGAATCCTTCACGCTTTAAAATCCCTGGAGTACAGAGAGTTTTCTAAGTGCATTTGACGAACGCCGTTTATTCCACCTTCATAGAAATCGCTTCCCTTTCGCGAGGAGGAATTTATCGCACAAAGAAACCACTTAAACATTGAAAGTAGTTCAACTCAGAGCCAGTCAAAGGTGATTAATTATAAATGTTTTTTTTATACTTTTCTGAAAGAAGTTTTCAGTTTCGGTTATTCTTATACCGTTATTCAACTGCAAAAAAAAAGATCGCAATTTAAATAGTTGGATGGCGAAATTTGTGATAAATAGACGACATTCATGCAAATTTAAATAAAAATTATTTCAGTGTCCGACTGCTTTTTTTGGAAATGTATTTAAAAAGATGCAAATGGTTGTTTTTATTCAACGGCAGATTTGATTAAAATGAAAAATTATCCACGACAAGGAAAATAAAAGTCACTTTGAATCTTATTTCTAGGAAGATTTTTAGACGATTTTCTAAAAATACGTAGATTTTCAGAAGTCGCTACATTCTCATTGCGCTGGTCGCAAAAAATTGAAATTACTTCGTAGCGTCAACTACCTTTCTCGATTTGCGCAAAAAAAAACGCCGAAATCCTTAAATTATTTTGTGAATCTCCAGTAAGTAGTGAAGCTCAAAAAATTTTTACGGACCTGAAGAATAATTTTTTTCGTTATGAAAATACGTATAAATTTTTATCTAGATCAATTCAACAGTAAATCAAAAATTTCTTCAAAAGATTTGTGGTTACTTTGTGGCGTCATCTTCTATATCTCATGTATAAAAGTCAATGTAAGTTTATTTGTTTGTTTGTTCTCGATGTTCTCGAAAATCACTGCACCGGTTTCGCTGAAAATAGCAGTTTGTTTTTATTAGTGTCGGGAAGGTTTAGAAAGTAGTTTGAATGAAATCCAATATGTAAAACTGTTGCTATAACGTTTTAAATTTAGTATGAAAAACATTAAACCCGCCATGTTTTATTTACGTTAGCCCATAGACATAATACTCTGATTAGCCACAGATTTCATATTCAAAAGAAGAAGATTTTTTCGGTACAATATTTTCAAAATTGAAAACACGAGTAGGGACCTACTTAAGAACTTTATGATTTAGATATATTTTTAAAAAATAAACGTTTTTAATGAAATAAAATATTCATATTAATATTTCTTTATTTGGAGATAGCTATTTTCGCTGTCAAATCAATTATTGTACCCGAGCAAGGCCGGGTACATATCAGCTAGTATAGAATAAATTAATAAGAATAAATAAAATACATAAATGTCAACATATTTCTAAAGCAAAGCTTTCCTCAGTATACTGTTTATCCTGATGAGGAAAGCTTTGCTTTCGAAACATGTAGATATTTATATATTAAGAAAGTGGTGTAAACAAAGTTATTATTATTCATTTATTAATCCATAATTTATTTACACATTATAGATTTGATGCGTTGTATGCATAGATCTAAACATGCCTTTCACTTAAACTTCACAATATTGAAAGCAAACTTGCTAATGATTGAATTAAGGAAATTCAAAACTAAAACGACTGAAATCGAAACCAAACAACGCAAGACGTATAAAGCTAATTGGAAATAAAGTTTGTCTTTCCGATATTGCCAATGACATTGTTATATCACCTTACAATTCAGAATACACAAAGATTCAAACCACTGAGAAAAGACAAAGTTCATACCCAATTTGCACAACTTTCGTATTATTCTGTTATACATTTGTTATTCACGTATTCTCATTCTTCTATGTGTATTGTATGTAGGTACTATATTTCATCGTATATTCTCGAGTCACGACTCCATACATTGTACTGATTCCCTTTCATATCAGAATCCCTCTTTACAAATGTATGTAGCATCAGCCTGTATCTACCTGATGAATACTGGGACACGGAATAACATTCACCTTAGAAATATATTCACCCTTTCACCGCTAACCTTTAGGGGCTTGTTATCCGAGGTATGAAGTCAGATTCCTCTACCTGGGATTATTACAATAAAGGCAGCTTCACACTTTATTCTTCTATTTTTCAGACTGTTACGGGGTCGTCCATACATCACGTCAGGAATACTTTTTTTTAATCCCCATTCTCCCCTCGTCGATATCGTTGTGCTTTCTTACCACTCCCTCTCAAAATAAATCAGAAATTTTAGGAAGTATCTAAATGTTTATTTATCTCTAAGAAACAAAGAGCTTTTATTACAAATATATGTTCTAAGGAAGTTTAATAAAAGGAAAGCCAACAAAGTTTCTTGTGCTAACAGTGGCTAAATATAGATGTTTATTTATGAAGCTGACAAGAAAAAAAGGGGCGAGAGGAAGATGAAGATAGGACCGGGATAGTAGATACTCTCGATACGTTTTATACTCGTGCACCAATTTGTGATCGTATGTATTACTTCGGTTCGATATTTTGAAAGGGTATTGTGAAGAATTTCGATATTGTGAAATTGTGCGTAATATTGCGCACAAATACGGGGAATTATGTGAAGGTTTATGAAGTTAATGAGCTCTGGCGCGTTCGGGACATTATTCGTAATTTTAAATAATAAGATTTGATCAAATATTAAGCGTCGCGTTTGAAGCGCGATGAAGTTATGGAATTTTAAGGATTCTGTATTATTTGGAAAGTGAAAATTTTTTAAAAAAATTTATATGCTTACAGAATTTACGTTGAATACTTTCGATTATGGGCTCGGTATAAAGGTGCCCAAATCGGTGTGCAATATTCTAAGTGAAGGCGGATATACGCTGTGATAAGGGAGTACGAGTATATAGTCTTTATGTTGAAAAAAGCTTTTGAAATAGGAATTATAAATCCCCGCATTTTATTGGCTTTATTGATAACCTCATTAGTTTGTTTGTTGCGAGTGTCTACTTTAAATACCCTATTTCGTGCACTAGGCACATTTGGCATTCATTGAGCTTCGTCAAGACATGGTATTCTCCCGCTTTTGTAAATTTTATACTTCCTTAATTGTAAAGTTCATATTTATGACAAAGAGTCATAACACATTATACATCCCCATTATTTAATCAGCTGAAATCGATGAAGTTACAAAAGCTTCGAGCCATGAGCCTTGGCATCATATTATGATCAGCACGGCTTTTTTACATTGAAATTTCTAGGACAATGCAACTGTTTTCAATCCAAAACGTCATTTTCATTATACGTTACGTAGCTGTGAAATATCCATTTAATGATCTGAAAATTTTACTATTTGATACGTTTTAGCCTCATGTATATTAATTCAAATCTTCTACAAATTAACCGTACACCTGCAAAGAAAATATTGATAGGTATATATATAACAGTGGCGTGCATTGCATTTGTAGGCTGTGTGTATTTTTAGACGGATTTTTTCTATCAAAATGATCACATTTTTTTCAAAACTTATATCAAAATATTTATGACAATATATATATATATACGTAATTGCAACCATACGGCGTATTAGGTAGTATTAGGGAATACTAAAAAAATAAAATCAATTGATAAAACGACAGAAAAGGTAATGATTTAATAATATGTTCACAAATGTTCAATCGAGATATTATGTAATAATTTTCTTTAGTTATTTGCTAATTCATATTTTCCTCCACTGATGGTGGTACCGCAAAAAAAAAATAGGTTAGTCTTCAACCTAGCGGTAGAGTTGGTAACAAAAAAAATACTAATCAATTTATGGAAAGGGTAAAACCCTTAGTGGACATTAAATCTCTAATTTCATAACGAACATTTTTTCATTGTGTTAATGTATCATATTAATAACAGTGGCAGCTTACTGTTGCGCAGTTGTTAGTGAACGCGGTATACGGAGATGTGACTTAGTGTAATTTATCCTGCAAAAAAACTAGATTGAGGAAGTGAAGTGTATTGCCATAAGTCGGGTCGCAACTAAAGAGGACAAATTTGTCCTTTTGTGGTTTGTCATTATTACAGAATGAACAGCGTTTTAGCCTTTAAGGACTGCACGCCACTGGTTAATATAATACGAAAAGCATATATTTTTAGTTCATTAATATGAGTAACACGTCACTTCATACCCCCCCCCGTCACTTTATTCAACATATCCCTATTATTGCATATTTCCCACACCCCCTTTCTGCTTGATGTATTTGATGGATTAAGTGATGAACATAATTCGTTTTTATATTTTCGAAAAATAATTCCTCATTTAACGGATTATTGTGATTGAAATCGATATTGACTGCTGTGAACAAATATGTAGAAAATTGATACAAGAAGATGTAAAAAAATCGATCGATGTGGAAAAATGAGGTGTACAATCTATATTATTAGAATACAATCATTGTTTGTGCTGTCAGTGGTTTCACAAAAGATTGACAATGCTTTCAGAAGGTGAAATAGCTGTCACGCGTATTGATGTGACTGGCAGGACTAAAATAAGAAAACTGTATCTCAGAAACAATAAAGACGAGTAAAATTTGTGACAACACCTAATTTCATTATTAAAATGGGGGAATTAAAGAAAGGGTTCGCTAGATTATTTAACAGATGTAGTATATTCCCCTCAGAAAGCTGAGGATTTGGAGATCTAGTTTTAGTAGTATTAAATACGTAAGTAATATCCACGTTCCAAAATAAGAACGAAAAATCAATAAATTAAATGTAATAAATGTAATAAATGACTTAAAAATATGAATATATCTTATAAATATTTACCTCAATCGCCAGTTCGAAGTCTTTCTTCTCGATGGTTCCACTCTGGTTCACATCTGAAACATATCAAACATCGAATTAAAGATCTAAAAAAAACTTCACTCCATACTCCAATAATATTTAAAGAAAACACAATGCTTCTTTGATTAAAAAAATAAAATATTATCCAAACGATTGTCTTAATAACAATCACACCCGCCATCTTCAATCTGCGGTCTATTTATTATTATCGGCATTATTTCTATATTATTATTTATTGTGTTCAAGTTTAATTTGCAGAATTCCGTCTTAATTTAAAGTTTAATAAAAAAAATTATAACTTTTTAGTTTAAAAAAAACATTAATTTATAAAAACAGTTCTGCAAGGTAATTATTATTACGCGTAACAGCTGTTTCGCCTACCGAAGGCATTGTCAAACCGTTTGATAATTGTTAGTAGTTATTATTACTATTCATATCTATTAAAAATATTCTCTGTGTGAAAGATCTGAAACTAGTTTACTACGGCATGTGCAATTCTTTACTGGAATATGTATCTTTGGGGTGAGGCGGATGTGCCAAAACAAAATTGGATCCACTAGCGAAATCACAGAAATCACTACTGAGAGTCATCATTAAAAAATCTTTTAGGTACTTCAGTGATGTATTATTTGAAGAGATACGTGATCTCGATGTAAAACAATTATACATAAGAAAAATTATATTAGACACCCAAAAACAACGTCATCACTACCCGTCCATAGAACACTATCACGACACCCGTCATTCTAGAAGTAATCCAATCGTCCCACCTACTACCATGACATCCCTTGCTGAAAGACAATTTCCATACTTAGCTCCAAAAACAACGTCATCACTACCCGTCCATAGAACACTATCGCGACACCCGTCATTCTAGAAGTAATCCAATCGTCCCACCTATTACCATGACATCCCTTGCTGAAAGACAATTTCCATACTTAGCTCCAAAAACAACGTCATCACTACCCGTCCATAGAACACTATCACGACACCCGTCATTCTAGAAGTAATCCAATCGTCCCACCTACTACCATGACATCCCTTGTTGAAAGACAATTTCCATACTTAGCTCCAAAAACAACGTCATCACTACCCGTCCATAGAACACTATCACGACACCCGTCATTCTAGAAGTAATCCAATAGTCCCACCTACTACATTTCCATACTTAGCTCCGAAAATGTTCAACATCATACCCGATACGTGGAAATAGAAAAGTGCAATTATTCTGCGCAAATTTTTCTATGATTGGCTTCTTGGTTTAGGGAGAGTCAAAAGCGAACATACTCGTATGCTGACTGACAGTTCTTTAATTTTTTTTTAATTATTACAAACATATACATCAGTGGCGCTTTGGCCGTATTACCATTACCATCTCATGGTTCGATTTGCTTGGCTAAATTTGTGAGAGGGGATCTTAACTGGATTGAAAGCCCTAACCAAGGAATGGAATAGGGACAAACATGTGGTCGTAAACAATTTACTAAAGTGGTTTTTGTAATTGCTGAATGAAATATATTTAATATGTTTTTTCTGTACTATTATTTACATCTCTTTATACTTGATAATTATACTTTTTTCTAGATGTATCATATTGCCATACTGTGTCAATACTAGCTTTTTTCCATTCTATTTTATTTAGTTTTTTTTTTCATTCTATTTTGTATGATGGCACTTAACATGAGCTAAACTTATCAATTTGACTGCCCTAAAACGGGATTTGTTCCCAGTTGGGCAGTCAAAGCTTTCTTAGATTTTATTATTTAATAATGCGTTTCAAATGAATAAAATACTATTAAAAAATAATTGTTTAATACAGTTTGATAATGCCTTCGGAAGGCGAAACAGCAGTCACGAGTAATTATAATTACCTAAGAGATTTTTTTTATAATTAAACCGGTTTTTAAACTAAATGATAATAGTTATTATATTTAAAAAAAATAAATAAAATTCCTATATTACTTCACCTGCAAAGTCTGAAATTTATCGGAAATCAAAAATTATATTTTCAGTAACGATGTTTACAAATTTACAGACGGCGTGACTCTAGACGAAAACATTGACATTACATCAAATCTAGAAACCAGCTTCAAGAATAACTTCAAATCCACGTTTAAATTTACACCTGCGAGTTTAAAATTTCCATCGTAAAAGTGTTCTCTTTCAAGTGTCTCTGTCCTCTGTTTCTAGCTCGTGAAATTTTTTTTTTCATTTTTCGTGTTTTACGTGTTTCGGGCCAGTGTCCGGTGCGTGAAGATATGCCTTTAAATTAATGCAAATTTTAAACACAACGAGAACTTTTCAAATAATTAGATTAGATAATTTTAAGTGTTTATACGTGCTTACCCAAATAATCATCATTGACAGCATTTATACAGGTGGGGCGATATTTTACCTTTTGCTTTCTATTGAAGGGGAAAACAATTTGTGATAATTAGTACCAATAATGGAATAACATTAAAATAACAAAGTTATTGTTGGTTTAAATCCGACATTTGGAGGAATATTTCTAAGATGCTATTATTTATTCCTTGTAAATGACATCTCCTAGCAAACGCATTTGGTGAATTAATATATATACTTTGTCTTTAAAGCCAATCTACCTATTTAAGATTAAATATCGGCCTTTTTTGAACTACAATAATACAAAAACCTAATACTGAGGTGAAATTTAATATAAAAATATATGTCGCCTTTGAAAGAAGTTCTGCAAGCCGATTCCCCGTTTACCATGTATTTATTCAGCTCTCTAAAAATAAAACTTGCCGTTTTGTAACGCGCCTTATATTTGTGCCCTTTTCTACTTTGAATAAAAAGGATTATCTTCCTAAACCCCTTTCTCTAGCGTTGCTCAAACAGTCATCTCCATTGTGTTCGTATCATTCTTAAACCTGAAATCTTTAACGCTTCATGTTTTTATATTTAGCACTCTTTTGCAGGATTTAAGTAGGGTTCTTATGAAGCTTTTTCAATTCCTGGTTCTTTTGTGTAAGGATTTAGTTAATTTTATCAATTTCGTTATCAAATACTACCATCGTTTTCCCTTGAGGACTCAGGACTAAGGAAAACAGATAACAATTTACTATAATTTTGGGGTTTTGTAAAAAAACTTTTTGAATAAATTGAGTAAAAACACGAACTAAGTTAACGGTTTTAATAAAAGATTACTTCCTTTTTTACATCAACTCTGCACAGGAGGCCCCGAGAAAAATAATTATGCCTATGTTATCTTTGGAGATGCTATGTGGAGGGTTATTTTAAGGAAAGTAAGGAGAGGAAGTTCTGGGAGGGAAAAATGCATGAGGGGTGAGTAGGAATCATTTCCATCTGCTGTCTGCGATCCAAATATTGCAATCCGTTTGTAAAAATAGGGGAATCTATCAAACGGACCGCCCGTTTCTGCACGAAGTTAATGATTTTTTCATATATTTTGAGGCTACCGATTAAAGGTGACTGCCAAATTTTACAGAGGGGCGCACTTGCGATACGTACAGGGTCAGCAGTTGTGTACTATTACAGTACTTGCGGGCTCTGTACAGTACGCTCAGTTTCTGAGAGACTTACTTTACTTTGGCTTCGATGGAGCCCCCATACCTGAGCTGATCACGTATTATTAAATCAGTCATGTAATTTCAAGAAATGGTATCACCAATTTACCAGAAAGATTAAGTTTCCTACAAGGGTGGTGCTTTGATACAGTTAGTTTTGAATCCAATAAAGCTACATTTCAATGTTTTTTCATTCCATCAAAGACACGCGAATTTCCCCAAGGTATCGATACAGGACATGTATTTTGATCCGATCGGAGTTGGGACAGTAATAATTTGGTACATTTGAGATAATACTAGCTTGCGTACTAGAACCAATAAGCCACCTTGTCACTTGTAACAGATCACAATTATTATCTAGCGTCCAATATTTGGTCACGTCTAGTATTCCCGATTGTCACGACATGACAAGAAAGCTTTCAAGTACAAATAAAGCCAGATGAGTGATTCAGCCTCCAATTAAATTCACATTAATAATAGAGAAAGCGAGAATATCTGAGGCAACTAGCACAAAAATGGTCTAACCCCCATTTTTTTAAAACATCGTGTTGTTGGTCAAATCTGAATATATTTGTGATATTCTCGTGCTATTACTAACACAATAATCCTTGATTGTATATCTCCCTGACATCTGCGAATATTCTTAAAATTATTTACGTTCAACTTTTCTATAAGAGTGTATTCCCACTGTAACAAAACTGTACTACTGTTTTTGTATCCCCCAAATTGTGTGATACTTGCTGATATCTTGATATTTTAATAATATTATTTAAAAACTATTAGAATCTGTTATCAGTATAACCAAACGGTTCCTCTGTTTACAATTTTTTTTAAATATTCTTCAACTTGTTCGCAACATGCAATATGAATTTAACTATATTATTCTATTATGGCGCGACTGTTTATAAGATAATTTTTATTTATTGTTGTGTTATATAATATTGTTGAACTAAACTCCTGCTAACAAGCTACTTGCAGTGGCTTAGCGGGTACAAATTTCCATTGGATGAAAAAAAAATAATCAACCCAAAATTCAATAGGGAAAAAAGATAGTGACATAAACAATGCTTCAACAATTATGCTCTAACCACAAAAAAACGCTTCATGATTTTTATTACATAGTTCTGTTTTTGATTTTAACAATTCGTGGGGAATCCCATTATAATGATTTATTAAAACAATTTTAAATTTTTTTCCACTTTTTATTTTTTCACTTGACCGGTTTCACCCTATCACGGCCGTCTTCAGAATAGTAGAATTTTTCCTTAAACTACGATATATATACAATGTATGGGATATCAGTGGGGGGGATAAACTACGATTGTACATACATTTTATTAATCAGTATTGCTATCTGCATTTTGCTAATATTGGGTTAGGCAGTCTTGCGCTGGTGACCTCATTTAAATACTTTTAAATTGAAATAGTTAAGGCTAAACTTAAAATTGTTATGAAAATTCTCAATCACAGATGGCGTTAATTTTAATATTTAAAAATATATTGTACTTTTAGCGCGTAATCATTTTAATTGTTGAGATGATTTCATCGCACACAACACAATCAGGCGTATCTCATATTTGGTAACTTTACAGGAGAGCCACAAAAACTGTTTTTTGAAACGTTATTAATACCTCATTAGCGAAACATGCAATAAAATGTATAGGAAACCGCCAAAAAAAAAAAATTCACTCTCTTGGAAAGTTGCTAAATATGAGATGCGACTGTTTTTGTTGAGAAAATGGATTTAATTATTATTGTAGGTATAAAGCTAAATTCCTTCGAGCAGCTTATAAAAATACATTACACTAACACATACTGGTTACAATTAAAAAAAAGTATTTTTAAAAGTTTCTTGAAGGAAATGATCTTTAAACCTATAATAACAAATTATTCCATTTCATAATCCGTTTGCATACCCACCAACAAAAAAATCATCTCAATATTTAAAAGCATTACTTGGTGAAAGTATTTTTTTTTTACAAAAATATTGTATTTAACGCCATCTGTGATTAGCAAATTATTTTTGTCACATTCAAAGTTTACCCTTAATATAGAAATATTACGTTTTACATTTTCGTGTTTATAATTTAATAAATGTTCGATTGATCAACTTTTCAAAAGTTTGGAAACAGCTTTGGTTAAAATAGAAAAAAGCGGATGCGGATATATAAATAAGCCCAAAAGATAAATTGTATTTCTCCTTGAATTTAGTTTAACAATTTCAATAAATACAGAATAAATTTATTCGCGTATCGTCCAAAAGGGTTGAAGTAATAACAAATCCATTTTATGGCCTAATCAACCCATATCAACATTTCTACGTCCGAATATTTCGTTTTCTAAATTCAGAATAAAAGAGTTAGAATACGGATGGACATTGAAAAAACATATCTTTCATTATTTCTATGAATAGGAAAGAAAATAATACAGATTACTTTAGGGGTGCAGAAAATTACGGATATGTAGATACCATTGTTTATAAATGTCATCAGTATATCAGAAAAAGAGACGAGAAAAAGCTCATAGTGGCGACTAGTATGAACATGAAGATTAGATGGAATATTCAACATTTATGTCCTTTAAATATCATCATGCGGTGTAAAGCGTTATAAAACTTGTTCGAAAAATATTACGAAAGTTTATTTAATTATTTTTAAAAAAGACCTAAATAAAATGAACATCCCTGATTTATAAATAAACATCTTGAGAATATTGAATTCCTCCCACTTATAAAGCGATAAATGTTGCTAAATAAATGTTGGAGGATATTTGCCGCACGAGAACATGTCGCTTTTAACACTCGTTCCTGTATTCAACAGCTTGGCTGTGGAATAATTTGTTGGCCTCTGTGTTCCTCTCTCTTAAAACGTCGGTCTCTTCAAGACACAGGTTCACTCCTTCCTTTCCCCAAAAGAACCTCCACACAACCTCCCCAAAAATGACGTACTCCTGTGTGAAGGTAAATAAAAAAATGTTTATATCAAATTTAATTTTTCTTTTCAATTTTAAAGTCAAAACTAAAGATGTTAACTATTGATTTTTTTTCATAACCTCATAATAATAATAACGAAGCATTTATATGGTCCAGTTTTGTGTTATTTCACTCATATATGTATACCTTCTACAATGAATAGTATAGGCAAAAGGAAATAGTTATAATGTACGTATTTTATACAACGTCACGCATTTGTTCAATACAGATCCAAAGATTTCCACATAGAAAAACACAAATATTCAATTGTACAGCTTCCTAAATATTCAAAATCGATAGAAAGTGATTTACGATTATTATTGCGAATAAATGCTCTGGAAATTGACTATTATTTTTCCCGAAATAATAACTTTGTGTAAAGGTTCGGATTATTCCTGGATAAACGATTAAACACGTCGTAAATCATTTGAGTCTTGAGCCATTTTGGGAATTCAATTTAGACCGAAATTTCTGAAAGGTTTCCAAACATTTATTTGGTAAATTTAAAATGAGCACATTGATTGTTAACATTTATGTCTATTTTGTATTATATTATGAGTAAACTATATTCTCTTTGGCATTATTTGTCTATGTCATCAGTGTTATCACCTTACTTATCCGTCATCACTAGTAAACACGCGCTCGGACAAATAAAAATAATAATGTAGAAGTCCAGTGTAAATGTCGTTAAGTGCAAAGCTCGGAAGGTTTTAACAGCCCAGTCGGGCAATGAACGCAAGATCGGAAAACGAAAATCATTTCAATAATGAAACTCATTCCTGAACGTTAAATGTTTTAATCTGAATTTCACCCGACTAATAAAGTTATAACACCAAGACCCCGGTTTTACCAATTACCTCAAAACCTAAAAAAATATTACCCCGAAAATTAGATTAGTAATTTTTTTTTCCTAAAAAATCCACTTTCAAGAACTCCCCAGGTCTAAAAGTGGAAGTCTTAATAACAAGTTTTTTGGTTATCCCACGCAAATTAAATTATCCCCTTCTTATAAAAAGCTTTGTCTAATTTTACCACCTCCTTTCATCTCTGCATCGTCTGAACTCCTTATCACGTTTACACATAAAAAAAAATATAAAAAAATATTTGCCCTTCATTTAACCGCGCTTTGCATCAATTGCCCTGGAAAGCAAAAGCAATGAATACAAGAGAAACAAAAAGAAGCTGTTTAATTTTCTGATTAACTTGGTAAACTGAATATTTTGAGGGTAACTTATATATAAATATATATACACACATACTACAGTATAAATGCAAAGTGCTAGGCTCTTTTATCAGTAGATTTTTATCGAAAAACATTTAATTTTGCAAATTTTTTTTTCGATTTTTAACATTAACATTAACACGAACATTTAACACTAACATTTTACATTTTAAAGTCCCATATTCATTCTGAAGGTACTTTTTTGTAGTTTTTTTTACTGATATTACGATGACACTGTCCACTATCGGAAATAAATCAATTATTCAAATTGGTTCCCATAATGTAGAGCTTCCAACTCACTTACGGGTGAAATTTTTATTTCCATGCAGTAATAGTCACTATTAATTCACAAACCCCACTAAAAGTAACCTTCTAAGCTTCTACCTGCTCAGAGTTTTATTACAAGTTGTGAAATAAAAATGTCTTTTCTTTTTAATCGCCCTACCTTCAGGTAATTTTCTGAAAAATAGCCAAAATATAATCACTTTTTTTTTGGTCTGGATTATGAATACAATGAATACAATCATACTCATACCTGAAAATATTTGATCAAACAAGCGACCGCACGCTTCACCTGTCCTTGAAGAACTACTTGTTTAGACTTGATGTCCCGTGTTGCTGGAACGCGCGCGTGGTCATTACAGTATGAGATATATTATTTTTTCTCAAGCGCGTACGTGATACGGGATAGCGCAGAATGGTACCATCAAAGTTTGCGTATCATGTACGTTCATAGTAATAGGCAAGTTAAGGCATTTAGAATCAAAACTTAACTGCACGTTTAGGAGAAATTAAATACATACAATAATGTTAGATTTTAGTCAATTTAAAGATTTATTAGACGGATTTTGTTACGGTAACATAAACATAATATTTAAGATGTTAATATGAACTGATGAATTATTTGGGTTAGAAAATACTAAAAGAATTGCATACGGTGTCTCCTTTGTTCTCGAACCCCTCCTAAAAGAGAAAATCTCATGTTTAGGAGTGGTTTAACAACAAAAGAGAAATAACATTACAAAAATATTTCAGGGTTTTGAAAATTCAAAAAATAATATTTCATATTAAAATCTGTGCCCTAATTCGGGAATTAAACATGAATTTATTATATAATATGATGAAGCTATTATAGAGTAAACCTGATATACAATGTTTTAAATGTTTGTAATATATTTTTCTTCTCAGACAAATTAATGTCAAGTGGATGTGTGATGGTGGTGGCTTCGATATAATGTAAAAAAAAATTATAAAAAGAAAGAATACTGTTATCTTCGAAAAAAGAGAATACTGTTATTTTAACAAAAACGGCGTTATAAGCTTGAATCAATTAAGTGTTAGTATTTAAGCAAGTAAGTGTATAGGAAAAAAATTCCTTAATAAATTTCCGGAAAAGAAAATATTTGTTAATCATAAGTTTATGGATATCAAAATACAAATACTGAAAACTTAAACTAAATAAAATACATAATAACTAGCTGATGTGTACCCGGCCTTAATCGGGTACAATAATTAAAGTAACTATTTCCAAATAGAGAAACATTCATTTGAATATTTTATTTCATTCCAAACGTTTATTTTTTCAAAATATATCTAAATCATAAAGTTCTTAAGTGTTTTCCATTTTGAAAATATTCTACCCTAAAAAACCTTTTTCTTTTTAATATGCAATCTGTGGCTAACCAGAGTGTTATATCTATGGGCTAACCTAAATAAAACATGGCAGGTTCAATGTTTTTCATACTACTTTTAAAACGTCATAGCAACAGTTTTACATATTGAATTTCATTCAAACTACTTTCAAAACCGTCCCGATACTAATTAGAACAAATTATGCCTTTTTCAGCGAAATAAGTCCAGTAATTTTCGAGAACATCGAGGACAAACAAACAAACTTTCATTGATTTTTATATATATCGATAATTAAAAAAAATAAATAACAATAAAAACGGCCAAATAACACCCCCTCCCCAAAGCATACCTTTGTATATTATAAAAATGAATTGTTTCAATATACACATGATTTATTAATCTGTATAAATTAATATATTTTTTCTAGACGAATGGCTGCAATAAAAAAATGTGTTTGATATATCTGCCCTCATTTACAAAAATAAAACATATTTTTATATGTGAGGGCCATCTTTGGCGATGCTGTGGATAAAGAGAAAACTCGGAAAACTGAATATAAATATACGTGGATAAGGCAATCCACCAGTAATGCACAACCTTTATAATCGGACGGCCAATTTACCAGTTTTAAATATGTTTACAGATTGCAGGGGGTAAGGTATCTGCAGTTTGACATGGTTAACGTTATGTGTGTTTATTTTTTTATGAACACTCTTCTGTTTTTTGTAAAACGGTTCCCATTTAATAAATCAATAATAGAACGGAAAACCAAAACGTCGCGGGCGAAAGTTTTTGTAAATTAAATAAATAAATACGAGTATTATATATAAATCGAATCAATAAATGCTGTCGAATTTTATCACTCACAAAAAAATACCGTTAAATATTTGCACAGGTTAGACAACGATTGCTAAAAATAAATAATTAGAAAAGTCGAAATCCACTTCTGTTACTTCATGCTTTCCGATAAAAACATTTGGTCCCGTAACCATTCAAAGTATTAGTCATAGTTTGCACAAACATAGCGCCGAAGCAGTTCCTAGGCCTAAGGTTAAATCAGTAAATGTGGTTGATTTTAACAGAAATTCCAGATTTTTTGATATTTAATATTTAGCCAAGGTCGTATTAAAAATCTCGCAGGCCGCATGAAATGGGCTCGCGGGCCACATGCGTCCTGCGTCCCGCCAATCGCGCATCATTGCAGACAAATATATCGAATGCCTAAAATCAGCTTGCAAAATAGGAAACAATGTAGAATGAATAATTTATTATTGCGTTTCACCAAGATAAATTGGAAAAAAAAGTAGTTTTGTTAAAAAGTAATAAAACATCTTCTCGTCACGGCAAATCACAAAACATCACTGCCCTCACAAAACTTCGCGTGTAAACGGACAAAGAAAAGTTTTCCTATCACGATGATGTGGCATAGAATGGAACTGAATTTTCGATCGAGATTCGCAAAGTAAAGTTCACTAATTTCGTTTTGGCCTTCGTTCGAACTGTTTGCTCCACGGCTGGGCGCTCTCGGCTCGGAAACGGACCAGGGGCAAGCTTGCATACGATATAAATAATAATGTTGGTTTTATTAGGGCACTGTTGTCGCAAGCGTCACGATCGAACCATTAATCACGCAATGTTTCCACATCAACATTAATAACTACACACACACACTGGTATAAATGTATGTAGGTCGGTATCGATGTACAGCGCGTACCTTGGAACTATTACAGAAATTGCCTGTAGGGATGTTCCCAACCATCGTAGGTACTTAATAGACAGTGGCGTACACAGACATCTTATAAAAATAATAAAATAACTGATATTTAAGTTTTAAATATCTAAATAACCACATCATTTACCTGGGAATATTTCAAGCCAATTACTAGATAGATCAAATTTCCATATTTTTTTAGTTCGCAAAATTAAAACATGAAAGAAAATGTGATAATTATTTCGTTAGTAAAGTTGTACTAAATAATAGAGATGGTTATCAACAGATGGCATTGATTGCTAGCTGTGTGATATGTGCCGAAAGGCACTGCTTTTTTGACACTAACTCAAACAAGATTTCCCTTGAACGCGCATTGTATATACATGTACATTTTTGTATTGAATGCGGTGATCATTTGAATATGACATGGTGCGTCATTTTGGATAGTTATGCAGTTCCTGCTTTTCCTTATATTCGCGCGTATTTCTGAAAGCGTATATTGATTTTTGAAATAATTTTATAAATTTCAATATTATGTATATTTTCATGTCAGTAAGGCAGTACTTCTGTGCCTATATGGAACGCACGTCATTTCAGAATTCTGCAACATAATATTTTGGCTGCAAGCGTTAGAGGATATAATTTTGTCAAAATGCGTTAAATGGGTAAAGAAATCAAAGCAAACAGATACATAACTGGCCAGTTACCACATTGTTTGCTAGTTTGTGTTTTTAGTGAAAGACAAATTATTATTCAGTTTATTTATAACTTGAAGTATATAAACCTCATTGTAATATTTAATCATTGAAGAAGATTATATTAATACTGCAATGATGTTCATGAGCTTCAATAAGTTATTCCAATAAATTGAATACACATTCTTGACTTACGGAAACGTCAATATATGTCCCTTATAAATAAAATTGGACAGGTATATCCAAGACACTATCTAGGTTACAAATATATTGATGGATGTTACAATGATTAAATATTATAATGAAATTTATAAGCTTCAATAAATTATTAAAAATAAATTGAATATTATTTCTGGACATGCAGAAAAGTCAATACATTTCTCATATGAATAAGAATCAGATAGGCATATCCCAGACAATATCTAGATTGCAATTGTTTTCGGGAAGAACTTTGTAATAATCATAAAGATAGCAGCCAATAATATGGGCTTTAAAATGGAGGATAATATTGAATTTGAGGTATGGTATCGATGAATATGGCGTAAAGTGAACTGATATCATTAGCTCAGTCGGTAGAGCGGTTGTCCCTGTAAGATAGAGGTCCAGGTCAGCTTCAATATATTATTAAGAATAAATTATATATATATTCCGGTAACACTTTGCAAATAAAAACATCATACAAAAAAGGAGATAATAGTAAAAAAATTGAGAATTAATTGAGGATAATATTAATACTTCTTAAATTGAAATGTGAGATCGTTAACAATGCCGTGATCGTGAACATAATTAGGACTCAATAGCTCAATTGGAGAGTGTTGTCCCAGTAAGACAGATGATGTGGGTTCGAGTCCCAGTTGCGACCGTTAGCTTTTTTTATTTATTGTGTCTTTTACTGTTTCATATTTCATTGAGATTTGTTAATATTATCTACTTAAATAATTATTATATTATGTTAAAGGTCAAATAAGTGTATTTTATTGCACCTAGTGGATGTTCAGAATGTACGAAGTAATTCCAAATGTTTGCGATGGGAAAAACTATATATTTTCTCAACTGATTAAATGTAAAAGAGTTTATCTGCACTGTACGGGGCGTGTAGGACACGCACAAGTAAAATAGTGAATCTTGAAGTATCCATACCAGGAGAGCGGGGTCCGGGTAGAGCGAAATTAAAGATACAAGTCGACGTATCCAAGGGAAGAGGGTGGGGCCCGGGTAGAGTGAAATTAAAGATGCAAATCTAGTGCAAGGTGTAGCAGGCGAGTGTCGGGTGTCGGGTGGTGGTGTTGTTCGTTCCACGGCTGGGGTGGAAAAGAGAGCACATACCGCTGTGTGCACGCTATTCATAGCGCGCGCGGCGCGGCCCAACATTATGCACTGGTATTGCACGTATTGTGTAATCTCGGCTTGGTATTGCATTTGTGGGGCAATCTCGGCTCAGTGTTGCATTTGCGGTGTAATCTCGGGTCGGTATTGTATGTGTTGTGCAATAATTTATATTTGATTATAAATAAATATGTTTATTTGCTAAAATTAATCCACTTTGTAGACACGTTCGATACATGGCCGGTTTCAAAAATCGTTTTCAATTATTAAATTAAAAATATAATTTTCAACACATTTTTATTAATAATAACAGTATTATAAATTATCGGCAATGAAAAAAATTATGGGACATAATTTTAAGATGCACTAAACCAGTTCATCAAATTTATATATTAATGTAAATATAATATATCACACACCTGAGCACTGTAAAATCTGTGATGGGAGGAATCTGATCGGGCATGCTCTTTTCCACACTTGACTGGCTATGAAGGGAAAACCAATAGATTGAGGATGGCTTCCCTTAACGAAGGGCCTTTTTTAAAAGAATGTTTAGTAATTTCTTATTTTTATGCAGTCAAAACACCTTTTACCCTCCGAAATTTTGAGACGATCATTAATCGGGATCACCTAATTTTGGATATAAAAAGATTTGAAGAAGAAGAAAATACCCACTCTATTTATTAATTGGATCAAGAAAGGAAAATAAAGGGTTTGTCTAAAAAGCAGCCCCTTTCAACCCCGTGGAAATTGGGATAAAATTATGAGCGATAAAATTACGTTTTGAGTTTTATTTATCTTTCGTATAAGGCGCATATCTTGTACCATTTAATCAATCGATTTAAGCGTCTGATGTTTAAAACGTTGATCAATTTAATTGAATTGAATCAAGATGAATGTCTACTATCCAGCCTTCGCGTTAGTGCCATAAAGTAAGTTATCTTATAGCAGTATTTACATTTACTTTTAGATATGGATGAATATAATATAAACTCAGAGCTTAAATTTCAGAGGATCACCAAGATAGGTTTAAAATGATCGATATTTTTTTCAAAAGATATGTATTAGGTATTACCCCGTCTGCGTAATGCGTCTTATGTCTAGGTTATATGGTAATTATGTCTTGCAAAAAGAATCTTAATCAAACATGGTAATAGAGTTCTGAATCTCTAACTAATTTGATTTTGCAAAACGAAACAAAAACATTCTCGTAGATCATTTTTCCATGAATTTTGAATCTCCCTTTTCTGATTATGGTTAGCCGATTGCGAATGGCTCCAATTTGTATGAACACCGTAGGAGAAGAAGAAAGTTTATTTAAAAAAAAGAAATACAAAAAACGCCAAAAAGTTCTCAATTGTCGCATGTATTTCATAATATTAGCGATTCTCACATAAAACATTAAATAGAATCCGTTGTTATAAACTAAAATAATATTTCTCACCGTGATTTGCGCACCTCCGATTAGTCTCAATTAAAATATTCATTGCATTGTGTAACTACAGCGACAGAAATTCATTACCTCTTCTCTGAGATAACGCAAAGGTTTGCATAATGCATTTTCCACGTAATCCTGTTGCCCTTTTAATGCCTAGTTAAAGTTACGTAAAGACAGGGGGAATTCCATTGGATTAATTGCAGTTTCACTATTTGCCACCGTGAGGTATTACAACGTATTTGGTTTAACCAACGTCTATAAATCAAGCATGGCGTCCAAATTCTAATCTCAAAGAGATTGGTTTTGTTGGAAATGGATTCGAGAATGTTATATCTTAGCAAACCATTAAAATAAATACGATTTTATCGGGTAAATTAGGAACGCTATTACAGCTTTGTAATATTATAATGTTGTAATTTTCAATTTGTAATTTTGTAATTTTGTAATTTTGTAATTTTGTAATTTTGTAATTTTGTAATTTTGTAATTTTGTAATTTTGTAATTTTGTAATTTTGTAATTTTGTAATTTTGTAATTTTGTAATTTTGTAGTTTTGTAATTTTGTAATTATGTTATTTTGTAATTTTGTAATTTTATAATTTTGTAATTTTGTAATTACGTAATTTCGTAATTTTATAATTTTATAATTTTGTAATTTTGTAATTTTGTAATTTTGTAATTTTGTAATTTTGTAATTTTGTAATGTTATAATTTTGTAATTTTGTAATATTTAATTTTATAATTTTGTAATTTTTTAATTAAGTAATTTTTTTATTTTTGTAATTTTAAATTTTGTGAATTCGTAAATTTGTGAATAATGAATTCAAATTTTTAATTTTTAAAATTTTTAAATTTCTTAATTTTTTAATTTATTAATTTTTTAATTTTTTAATTTTTTAATTTTTTAATTTTTTAATTTTTTAATTTTTAAATTTTTAAATTTTTAAATTTTTAAATTTTTAAATTTTTAAATTTTTAAATTTTTAAATTTTAAAATTTTTAAATTAAAATTTTTTTTATTTCTGTAATTTTTTAATTTTTCAATTTTTTAATAATAATTTGTATGTCTAATTTTAGAAATTTACCTAAATTTATCTACTTTATTAAATTACTAACAAAGACGTTACTGTCAATATATATATGTATGTAAAAAAAAAGCTTTTGATGATAGATAGCCTTCCTGAAAAATTGGATTATATAATAGACCATGCACTGAAGCAATCATGAAATTTTAAGACAACTGAATTCAGGGGAATTTATGGTAAAACTACAAGTTGGTGTAAATTATAAAAGGATATGCTTTGTAAATCTAACAAAAGATAAAAGGCAAAAGACAAAAAGGTAAAAGGGAGTACCTGATGAGACTGCTAAGTGCAGTAGAAAGAAGATATTTACATTAAAATACTCGTATATTTCTAGCAAGAAACTCCTAAATATACAATTTAAAACAGCTAAAAACACTTAGAAAAGGACTTTTCTTATGATAAAAACTTTCACTGTAAATATCTCTAATTGAACATAATAACAAACCCAGCCATTTTACTGTGTTTTCCTTTGCCCTGTCAGAGAAACCTCACACCCTTAAAGATAAAGTAAAGTAGACTGGCAGAAGGCTTTACAGGTGAAACTGAAAGTTTTCCTCCCTTACACCTGATCTCAGGGGAGGATTTGTCTGATATATTATCCCATTATAATGAAAGAGTAACATTTAATAACACGGCTACCTTTTGCTGCCATACGAATTGAACTCTACGATTCGGGTATCGTTTTGAAAAGTACCCAATTTTTATTGTACTTTGTTGACAATATTTCAAATAAAGGAATAACTGAAGTGAAATGAATTTTTGTTTGGTGGATTTGTCAAAGCATTTTAAAGATGGCGATTAACTGTTTTGCATGTTTTTAAATACGGAAACGTAATCGACGTTTAATTTTAATTTGTTGCTTAATATTCTGTTTTGAAGATTTCCGGGAAAGCGCTTCGAGCACCTTCAATTGAATTAATAATGAATTTTGTATTTTCTTTTACACTTTGAAAGAGTGCCCGTTTAGTTCAGCTTTAGCTAAAATGCCCCTTTAATTGTATTCTGTAAACACTAATCCGTGGTGCTGCACACTTTAGTAAAGATTTATTTAACACTGTTATTTGAATATAATAATTGAACGATTAATCAAGATATGCACGTTTTCCACTCAAGCTGGTAACATCTCAAGTGTGGCGCGTTAATATTTTGATAACTGTGTACGTTATGAATTAATATATAATGGAAAATTTCTGACATGACCACCCGATGTTGCCCGAGCGAGAGTAATTATTCTTTAGTTAGCTGTGACAGACTCGTGTGACTTTTTGTCTTCGTATGGTTTTGCTGGTTATCATTTCATACAATGGGAATTTGTTCCCGCTAAGTAACTGCAAATAGCTTGTCAGCAGGAGTTTAGTTCAATTTTATATAATGCAACAATAAATAAATAAAAAAAATAATCAAACAAACGGTAGCGAAATATTAGAAAAATAATGAAAAAAAAAAACAATTTAAAACATATGAAAAATTTGAATTGTTGCATTTGTATTTTGTCTGATTTGGTCTTTGTTCTGGTATCTCTTCCCGTATTTAAAAAACCCATTTCGATGCATTAGTAGGAAAATGTCGTCTATATTGTCATTATTAAGGTTTATCTTGCTGATTTTAAAATGCTTGTCTTTTGGCATCCACATACGTTTTGTCTTAATATTTTATTTTATCTGTATTTCTTCTGGTTTGGTATTTGTTCTGGTATCTCTTCCCATCTTTAAAAATCCTGTCTCGATGCATTAGTGGGAGAATGTCGTCTATATTGTTGTCATTATCAAGGTTTCTCTTGCTGATTTTAAAATGCCACAAGTGGCATCCATATACGTTTTGTCTTTATTTGGGCATCTCTAGTTTACTTTGAAAAGTTTATTTTGTTACATCTGCTCGGATGTTTGTAGTTTTTAGAGAAGTTTTCTTCATTGCATTTTCGCGTATTCTAGTTAATCGTTGCGTTTCGGTGTTTCGGATCGAATCTTGTTCGATGATAACAATTGTCAGTAGGTACACAGATAGACAGGCCAATTCAGGTCAACAATCTTAACTGAAAAGCAGTAAATTTACTTGATTTCCGACATAACAAAAACTCAACAACAGTGACTTTTGGAACACTGAGATTAAAACTGCTTTTTCTGTACGAAATGTAAGTCATGTAACTATTTGCAACTTGTTACCACCATTTTCATCGTTGAAATATTCATTCGACTGCCATAAAATAAGACTAAACACCTTAATTCTTATCCGATATTTATCGATTGCACAGTAAGAAAGAAGGGTGGTGAAACATGGAGGTGAAGCCAGGTAGAAATAATTATCATAGATAAGATATTACACAATGTATTATTATTATAAAAAATGGTTGGGTTTATACAATGTTTTGAATAGCGAAAGGAATCAATTACGTTCCAGACGTAAACAAACTTCAAACATCAGTTTTTTTGGCTTGGAACAATAGGTTCATATCTAACATGAAAAATAGCAAATGGGAATAGATTTATGCCTGATTTATTACCGAACCTCAAAGCTGTTAGTTTTTGCGGCCTCTCCATTTTAAGGATAAAAACACCCGAAAATATATCTTGCCGTCTAAGAAATGTATGTGAACCACCTTATAATATATTTGCTTGTGATGGTAAGAGGTACTTTTTACATATTTGTATTTGTTGGTAAATTCTATAGTATTATTTGTGTATTTAACAACAATCAGTGAGACAATTTTGGAAAGTTGCCAGGATTTAGGTAATAAAAATAATTATTTTTTTTAATTTCTACTATAAATTTGTTATTCGATGTTTTATAATAATTTTTATTAATTACTTGCCTACTTTAATCAATTTTTGTTCATGTTTATAATTTGTGTATTCGTACATTATTGTGATCTATGTTTATCGTTTGTCTATACTTGACATTATTTTTTTTTAGTATTCTATATATTTTAGATGAAGAAAGCATCGCTTTCAAAACCTAATAAGGTGGTGAATACGAAATAATTTTAAATTTATTTATTAATAATGACGCCACAAATTGAATACCAATCGTTTGAAGAAATTATACATACATATATATTCTGATTTATTACTTAGATACGTTACGATTCATCTCGTAATGTTGATACTCTTGCAACAAGCAGAAATGCTCTGCATGGCCTTCTAACTGTGTTTCCAAAATTTCATTTATTTTATTATTCTCCTATGTCCGCTTTTACATAGATTCTTAGAACAGAATATAAAAATGAGCTATCAAAAATTATAAATACCTAAAGATTTTAATCCATAAAATGGGAAACTATTTTTTTAAAACGTTTAACAGTAACATAAAATAAAAAACTAATACAACATTATAACACAAATCATTAACGCTAGTCAATCCTGCAAATAATTAATAATTAATTGCAGGATTCATTAAAGTGCTGGTATAGATGACGCTTCCTGTTATAAATGGTGTCAGTAAATATATCAACAATACCTCTTGACAAAACTCGACAAAAATTGCAATGCTAGGCCTATAAAAAACAAATAACTATACTTTTAAATTAAATAAAAAAATCCCATACAAATCATAAATAATCGTATCATAAAAAAGTAAGTAATTTCTGTAAAATTTGTTGCTTTACATACTTTTCGCTGATTCATAAACGTGGGTAATAAGCTTAATAGCACTTATCTATGAAACTTTTGATTGCAAACGTCTAATCTACTTGATCATCTGGTATCATCGGTGGAGAACTGCAACTACAAGTTGGATTGCATCTGATGCGGCCGTTGCAACATGCAGTCTATATTCTGCTCGTACAGCGATGTTCGAACTCGAAGCAGCACTCTCCGGAATTGAACCAGCTAGATAAGTAGTATTAAGTAGTTGGATGAAGTTTGTTCTAGTTTAAGCTAGTGCTAAGCTTTGCTTAATATTTGAAGATTATTGCTTCAGGTTTTAGAGTCGTGATAGACTTGAGAATATTTAACCCTTCTTTGTCGTTGATATCAACCGATTTGACATGTCTCTAATTATTTCAATATATCTGTAAATATACTAAACACATAGCTCATATTTTGGGTGTTCTTTGGCAATACATTTATGTATTGGATAAAATAATCAAAAAATAAATAAATATTTATCGAACGCAACAGAAAAACATGTTTTGTCGAAAAATCTGGAAAAATGAGTTAATATATACGTGGGTGCGTTGATAACTGGCCAAGTTTTGGTCACTGTTTTACGATGCGCGGTCGTCAGTAGTAGCCGGCGGTCTACCGGCTATAATGGACGCATCGTGCGTGGCCGATGTTTTTTTCCTCGTTTTCACAACTATTAGACGATATATATAAAAATTTCACATGTATACATATGTACATTATGTACAGGGTGGCGTAAAACTACCATTATGGTTTGAATGTTTAATAACTTTTTAAATTTATTTATGTTTACATTTTTATTTCAGAATTTTATGAAGAAAACTTGGGGAATTTGAAATGGAACACTATATAACAGGACAACGATCAACAATTGTTGAATTTTATTTTGAAAATCAACGGTCAATTGTTTTGACGCAGCGTGCTTATTGTCGTTTTTTTAATGTGCGTACTGGACCTTCAGCACCAACAATAAACCGCCTGGTTGCAAATTTTCAACAACATGGTACAGTAAGACACCTTCCATGTACCGGAAGACCACGTACGGTCCACACGCAAGAAAATATCCAACGTGTTGTGGATAGTGTGCAGGACAGTCCAGAAACATCAACAAGAAGACGTTCGGCACAACTGGGGCTGTCGCGGAGGTCAGTTCAGAGGATTTTGGCCACATTGCACATGTTCCCTTATAAGGTTCAGCTTGTGCAAGAATTGAAGCCGATAGACTACCAACAACGGCTTGATTATGCCATTTCATTCCAAACCATAACGGTAGTTTTGCGCCACCCTGTACTATTAATGAAATGATTTATATAAGTAATAAATGTAAACTATTCATTTTCATCCAACTCAAAGTTATAAAAATTAGAAAATCCCTCAAGCTCCGGTGCTGAATACTCAGTTTATTTCTTGGGATTTTCTAGCGCCCTAAGGGAAGACTTTCAAAAGTATATATGACTTTCACGATCTTCAGGATCCAGCGAAACTTTAAATTTAATTGTACGGTAAGCGAAGCTAATATTTTAAAGACATTTTAAACTGGTGTTCACAACAATATTTTCTCAATACTCTACAATGAAATTCAAACCCAAATTATTAAAATATGTAACAGCCTTTATTTTTAAAAAAATTAACCCATGTAAATTTGTTAAAGTTTTTTTTATGAGAGCACACACTATGTTGTGATCTTACATATGTTCAAAATTCAAAAAAATCTTTATATTTACAATCCTAACCCGATAAATGTGGAAGCAACTGGCCAAATCAGCCAGTTGTCCGATGACTTTCGTGAAGCCACTTTTTCACTTTGGAAATCCTCACACAAGGATTGCGAAGAGGAAGCCGGCGATTTATAGTCCATGTAATTGGTGTGAGCATCCGATAAACATTCTTTTGTAAAACAGTTGCAAGTGAGTTATTTAAATTGAACAAACATCTACTTATCATAATAACTACGCATCAAATTCTTGATGTTTGTACAGATATATTTAACGATTTTTTTCCGTTAGAACAAGAAATTCTTTGTCACCTAAAACAAATTAAATACGCAGTTGTAAAACACCAACACATTTATGATGTCCACTGTTGTAAGTTCGGTATACGATATAAAATAATTTTTGGCACAGTGTTTTAGCTAGATTGGTTACCAGCATCGAACAACATAATCTCATATATCGATGGTTCTCAGGGATGTGATTGCTTTATAATATTGTTCCACTGGCGGCATATCAGACCTCCCATAATCCGACTTACTCGCCTCTTAGTAGTAAAGTTAGCTTTAACTTTATTTAGCGGATAGTTCTGATCTTACAAACGATTGTTTAAACTTTATTTCAGCAAGGATTTTCTTTTAACGACTGACTTTTACTTCAACTTTAAACATGGCTTTTGACTTCTAGAGGAGTAGGGATTAGATACGAACCCTCCAGGAATGCTTAAACGTGTTCAAATATTTATTTTAGTCGTTCTGCAAATATACCATATCAAATGGGAGAAAACTTTACGTTCCAATAAAACATTTTAAATTGAGCAATCAAAATTCTGCCGGCAAATCTCGATAGAAGATGTTTAGTCTAACGCCCCAGGCATAACTAGGAAAAGTAATGCAAAGCAATTCCCTCCACACAGCATACTCAAAGATAACATAAGCCCTGTGGGAAAATATTTTCCTCAGAGCCTCCTATGTGGAGGTAATGTAAAAAAAAATCCAGATGCCGCGCGAAGGAGGCTGGGCCGACTATGAACGGATGCCACCGAAGTAGCACGGGACAGGGACACCTGGAGGCGTCTTTTTTAGATGTTGGGTCCCTGACCCGAATAGGTTAAGGGGAAGAAGATGAGATGAAATTTATTGGGAATGTTATGTAAAAGTTGGACTTTTCACATTAATGTTCCAAAAAGGAAATTTTTCTATAATCATTCATATTATTTAATAATTATTTGCACTAAAAATTTTTGTTGTAGTACATCAATAGGAAAAGCAGTCAATTGGTTTCTAATTTCTTTAATACAATTTCTCAAAATGAGTTCATTAATAACTTTTACAGAGATTCAACAAACATATAATTTTTTCCGATTCATGACAAACGTGTTTTGATATGGACACCGTGTGCTTTAAAATACGTCAATCATTAAAATAAGTGTGAATTTATGGATAAATATTTTATTTGAGTTTTTATAAGAAAGTGTTTTCATTTAGAATTAAATGTAAAATCTGTAACGTATTTTGCGGAAGATTAAAATAAATAAAAGAACCTTTTATGAAAGGATTCTTAATTTATAATGTTAAAGTGATTAGTTAAATAAATGTCAGTGGCGTGCAGTCCATAAAGGCTGAAAAGCTGTGCCTACCCTAAGAAAAACGGACTAAATATAGAAAATAAATGATAAATTTTTGATCAAAATTTATTTTTAAATAAATTAGGTAAGAAACCTGTACGCTTATTTATTTACAATTGGACCGCAACAATCAGCGACATACGATAGTAAAATAGAAAATTAAAAATAATCACTGAAAAACTACACACAGCCGAGCAAATAAAAGCAATGCACGCCACTGCTAAATATTAATCTAAGCCAACCGATAAAGTGTATAATATGGAGATCGGCCAAAAACAAGTAAAAAAAGCGCTACTGGGTTAGGTTATGTTTGGTTACCTGCTAGTTTTGATTAAATTTTCTACGTAAGAATTACTTAATCAAAAGTAAAAATAAATTTAGTCAAACTGCGTATATGAGTTTTGATTACTGTTTTTTCTTTGTCAGACGCTGATATCATGGTTTAAAAAAATTATGGCCTATTAACTGGCCTATCTCTGGGTTTTTAATGATTCTACGTGAGGCCAAAGAAATATTCCATTATATTAAGTCCAGAATGAACGTACGCTGTATAATTATAATTGTAAAGGTTTTAACTTACCAAAGAAGACGTTGAACACGTACAGGAGTTTCTTCTTGCGGAAGTCTGAAATAGGCATTGTGGCCTGGTGGAGTGGTCTGAAAGGAAAAAAAGACATATTTAGTGGCGTGAAAAAAGAAAGACTGATATTCAGTGGCATGTAAGAGAGAAATGAGATCTTAAGGATTGAGGAAACTGAGATACGACGAAAAAGGAAAAGAAGAAAAAGCTGTATTTTTGCTGTAAATTGAAGACCTAGACGCCTTAGATAGAAAATCAGGACACCTCTCGCAAAGTTGAGAGGTATCTCCATTTTCTCTAACATATTTTTTTCTTCTTAATTTACGTTTGCATCTAAAATTTGTATTCTCAGAGTTATTTATTTTAAACAATCTGTATTAAAAGTTTTTTTTCCATGTAACTAGATAACTACATAAATGCTTACTTGATTTTATTTGTACATTTTTAACCGTGCGCTTTATTATTTCAATAAGTGTTACTTAATTTATACCAAATAATCGATATTCTCAAAATTACAATAAAAACACCATATACCTCAAAGTGAGCAAATATCACACCGATATTTATGCAATCAAAATTGATTGTAGCATTTTTTATACGGCGCAAATAAGCACTAACCATGATTCCAAATATTTTAATTTTCTTGCATCCTCTCCCATCGGAGATTGGCTATCGTCAATGTAAATTTCACCTTTCAATCTCCAGTCCGGAGTAATCATACATACTCGTACATCCCGATATTAAGAAAACTATAAAACCTCAATAGACAATTTAACGGTCTCCGTGGTTGAGTGGTTGCGATCCTTGGCTACGAGTTCAGAGGTAGTGGGCATGCGTAAGTAAATACATTTTATTTGATTAAATTGTGTTATTTCAAAATTTAAATAATAATATGTAACATATTTGCGGCGCGTTTTAGAGTGGTAGATACTGTCAGTATCACCCCGGTGAAAGACCACCAATCAGGATCGAAACGTTGCTTGAAATGGCTTTAGTCGTGTTTGGTGACCAGGGGCGCTATTCCTGTTTTTTTTTAAGGAAGATTCCTTACGTTTTTCCTTAGGGTTAAAGACTTCTTGATTAACTGCGGAATTCCGGTGAGACATAGTAAAAAGATCCTAAATAGATTGTCAAGAGATTATTTGAAAACACAAATTGATGAAATATCTTCAAGTGACATAATATTTTGAACTAAAACTTTTAAAAACAATTCCATTATGTTATAATTCATTTTAATACATTTTTAGTTTATTTTTAAATACCGTAAGTAAGCCACATAACGAAGAATCACGTTTTATAAAAAGGTACCAACCTCATTAGATAGTAATGACCTTTTTTTGTCTCTAGTCCTAAAAGTGACATTTGAATTTGTGCTTGACGTGAATTGTCAAAAATGTCAACATCTATATAATGTTTAATAATGTTTACTAGGTAAATATGTTTAAAGTAAATAATAACGTAATTGGTAAAATACTTAATATTGAGTATTCCTCCTGTTAAAACATAGCAAATATTGACATTTTTGATGAATGTCGCTCTCTGAATTCAGCTGACAGCTGTCATCCAAGAGAATCGGAACCGCAGTTAAGTAAGAAGGCTTTAACCCCAAGGAAAAGATTAAGGAATCTTCTTTAAAAAGAACGGGAATAGCGCCCCAGATCTGAATAGCCAGGTACTTCGCTACCTTCCTCATCCCCATATCTTCATCAATACTTTCACCCTCACATTTTACTCCAATCGGGGGTGCCATAATCGCACTGGTTCCAGACGGTTGGGAGAAGTTGGGACTCGTGTGTGGTATCACATAAAAATAAAAATAAAATAAAACAGAACTACGAAATTAAGTTTTTATGCTATCGCATAAAATAATGGCTTTGTGCCCTTTTGCAAAGTCTTCAATTATTGTGAGATTTTTTTGGACTTGTCCCTCGGGAGGGAGGTAATGTGAGAATCTGCTGCAAAACGGGCGTCTGATTAATTTGGTCGTTTAGCGAAGATTTGTGGGGCATTTTATTTAAAGTATGTCGTTATAATAACATTATTGTGATCTGTTATGTTCACGGCTAATATATATTTTTAATGCACAGTCTAAAGTGTTCCTTATCTACATAAATTGGTTGAGAATTACATACTAGGTCGGTTCCATGGGAAGCGTGTGTTTAGTACTGATTATATGTATAACCATCTAAGAACAAAATTAGAATTTAAAGGAACAAGTTTATGTACATATTGCAAACTTTAATCCTATAAAAATAAACTCCATGACTTTTGAGTGATCAAATGTTCTGCACGTTAAAGAGGGGAAGAGAAAAATTAGTCTGTTAATGCCAGAAATATTACAAACGATTAAATCAGGAAACGTTATTTTACAAACATGAAATCGTAATATGTACATTCCGCTTCTCTACACAGCATCGATTGAAAGTGTAGTATTGTAATTTGTATTGAAATGTATTCATTTTAAATAATAATAATTAAGAAAAAAATCATGAAAGATGAAACTATAAATTCTACATGGGTAGTTAGGAAAGTAAATAAGGTTTCCAATGATAAAAGTTTTATGGTTATAAGCCTGTAAGTTACATATTACGTCCTGGAATTTCAGGTAAAATGTTCGTAAATGCCTTCGCTGGTTTCCAAATCGCACACATTTTTAGACATTTTGGAATGTACTCGTATTTCATAGGATTTAAAAGAATACAGTTTGAGGATTTTCGCCATTGGAAACCTTAGGGATTTTCCTAACTACCCATATTGCTTGCGTTAGAAATGTGCAAAGTGATGTTTATTTCTCCTAATTTACGTGATCGTCTTTATGTGGTTTTGACTGATCATGTCAGGTATTTTTAATAATATTATGTACTATCATAATGAAAGTAAAAATGTTATTGATTTAGAGAAATTCTCTAAACCTGCACTGGGCGTATCGAAACCAATATGAAAACAACCTGTGTTTTAAAATGATAACCTTTTCATAAATGTGCGTAAAGAAAATCCTTTGCCAACAAATATTTAGATTTTCTTTGTTTCTACAACTGTTTCTGGTTGAATTTAAACTAATGCTTGAGATTATTATATTAATCAGAAAATAATAAGAAAGTCTAAAAAACATATATCAAATGTAGAAGATCTTTTCAGATATTTATTCTGAGATCAGTGAGAATTTCCGCTGGTTTTTGCGCTGGAGTTTTCCTTTCTGCTTTAGGCCGACTACAGATATCAAGGATGAGTACAATAACTCGTTTTTCCCCCTTTAAATCCCTGCTTAAGAAAACCTCCCATTCGTTCTAAGTCGGGTTAGAAATAAGAAAAAAAAAACGAATCGCCGATTCGGAAGAGTTTAGCGTTGGCGCAAATGCCAATGGTTTTTCCAAAGTTTTAAGTCGCGGGCTAGGATTTGCAAAGTAAAGCCCCTTTGTAAACAATGCCAGCGTTCTGGCGTCGTCAACCCTCATTATTGATCTTTTTATAGCAAATAACAGGGGTGCTTTCGGCAACGCCACTTTCACGTTGAGGGCAAATATAAATGAAATTCGAACACCATATCATGAATAATTGATACGAAGTATGAAGACTTGTTTGGAGTGGGAAATTTTTCAATCGGTTATTCATTTATTTATCGATATTAGTCGATGAAGCCATTTTTGTTGGGTCCATTAAGAGGAACGGCTGTGCGGCCTGTTTCATATAAAACTTAATTTTGGATTTGATGCCAAAATACTAACCTAAACCTAATCATATATATTTTCATCAAAAAATATAGCATATGTCTAGTACGGATTAGAAGTATTATTTTTGTTTTTTTTTATCTTACAAAACAAAGGTCATTAAAGGAATCGAATTTTCGTGATTTCAGATGCAAGTTTAGCAAATATTTGGGGGCTATCCACCATCTACTATGAAAATATAATACAGTATAAAATAAAAACAAATTTAAAAAATGTTAAAATAAGCATTATGGTGGACTTATATTTAAATTAAAAACGACAAATTTTCGTTGGAACACAAATTTTCCGTATGTAATTTAACATATAGAACCGAAAAAAGTTTTTTTAAAAACATTTTATTATTTATTTTATTTAATGTAATCATATTAAAAAATTAAAACCGCAAATAATTTTCAGAGTTGCCACTAAAATCATGAAAAATTGATTACTTTAACAGCCTAAATTTCATAATTTAAAAAAAAATACTTCTAATCCGTAGTAGATATTTACTATACCATTATTTTTTTAAATAAGATCATTCAGTTGAGTGGGTATTTTAACCTTAACTCCAAAAATAAGTTTTGTATGAAACAGGTCGCGCAGCCGTTCCTCTTAAACGATACAATTAATTAACATTTTAATGCCCACGCTGACATAGCTCACGTGTGAAATAAAATTTAAAAAAAACGACTGCGTGAGGGATATTCGGTGTTTGTGGTAGATTCTTGTTAAATATTTTATCGTTATACAAGATATTTAATATGCATACAATGTTGTTAACTAAGAGATGACAAGCTTTGTGGCAGAGCGGTAAAGGCATTGGCTCTGAACCAAGGATTCTCGGCATCATTTCCTCATGTAATTCAACAACAATAAAAATCCATTGAAACAATCAATTAATAAGAAGCATGATTTTATAGTATTCCAGTCTGGAACGTAATGGATAAACCTTTTCAAAATCAAATCGTCACTTGAAACAGCTTTAGATGTGCAAGGAACTAGATGTAAATAGCCAAGTACACATTCCCCCTCTCTCTTCCCCTTTCTTTTCCCCAGTTACTTCAACATCCCCTTAAATTTGAATAACGAGGTATTTCTCGAGGTAACCACTCCTTTTTCACTCTCCTTGTCTTTCTTTCCGCTCTTCAACATTGCGTGATCAGTGGAGCGGTTATTCGACAGGCTCTGGGTGGTATTTATATGGTATTTACAACAAAAAAACACTATTGCGCAAACTCATATTATAAAGTTAATATAAAACTGCGCCCACTGTAAAATTTGGCAGCCACCTCTGGTCGGGAGCCACAAAATATATGAAAATTTTTTTTGATTCTGAACAGAAACGGGCTGTCCGTTTGATAGATTCGCCTATCTTAACAAACGGATTGCAATCTTTGGAGCACAGAGTCAGGTGGGAATGCTGTCCTTATTCTACTGGTATTTTTATGAAAGATTCTCTGAGGAATTGGTGTCATCGATCTCTTCGGCACCGGTGCACAGTCGGGAAACACGCCAAACGCGCATCCAATATTTTCACACAGTTGATATTTGTCACATGAGAACGGGTCGCTACTATAACTCGGCTGTTTCTTCTCTTCTACAACATGAATCTCTTCAAGACCCAGGTTCACTACTTTTTTCATCTAAAAGCCCTCCACACAGCATCCCCAAAGATGATATAGGCCTTAAGGGAAATTATTTCCCTCGGGGCCTCGTGGAGTGAGCCATGTGGAGTTATTGTAAAAAAAACTGTTAAATTAATACACATTTTCCACCTTAAAACAACAATCTTCTCTGTTTTAAGGGTGCATTTCCCTAATTTATTTCAAGCTTCAGACAATTTGTGGTTCTAATCGATTCACATCATGGCATTCACCCCCGTTCCTGTATCGACCCAGCCTTCAGCCGCAGGCTCGAATCAACCACAGCTAGAAGTAACCACTACGCCATAGAGGTACATAAGGCTTTCTATTATAGTAGAAATAGATACAGGAGGCCAGCCACAGTGCTAGATGCAAGGTAAGTTATTTATTTTGCATGTGGAATTTAAAATTACTTGTGCAGACAAAGGTAAGACGGGTTTGGTGGGTTTTTGATTGAAAAATGTTGAAATAGGACTGATAGAAAATAAAAAAAAAAGTTATCCTATATTTTAAAGCTTGAGTGCTATATTCGAGTACTTACTTTACAGCATCGTTCAAGATTTCAATACTCTTTTAATCCGTATAAATTAAGTAGGATGCTTAAAGTATATTTCTTGTTTATTAAATTCATTTCAGCAGCATAGATACAAAATCTACATGAAATAGAAAACATTACAATTTTAAGTAGGTAGTTGAACATGAGTGCATTGGTTTAACTACCCGGATTTTACCGAGATAAGACTATTTTTCGATTATTTTTACAGATACTATCAAAAGAAACCAAAATAAGGGGGGCGAGGGGCGAGCTAAGCGCGTCGCCAATTTAACGAAAACAGCAAATACTTAAAAAGGTTCGGCTTGCTTACAAAATCAAGAATATTTTGTTAGAGTATTTAGTTTGACCCTTTTATAAATGTTTAATAATTGCTTACCGCCGTCAAAATCACGTGAAACAAACGTGGACAGCATTGGCTGGTGCTAAAATGGGTGTCACTAGCCGTCGAAATAGTATGTTTGGGCAACTCTACTAATTCTGACGTCAGTATATCGAACATACAAATTGATATTTCAATAACTCACGGTGGAAATGACGACGTCAGTTAAAAGTCGTAAGTTGCGTTGATCTCGAAATTCAAGAAAGATCAATCTTTCTTATTAACTGAGCGGTGAATTAATTCAGGTGTATATCCATTGTTCAGGGGTATTTGTTTTATAATTCTAATTCAATTATTATAATTTTCATTGCTTAAAGGGACAATAATAGCTCGACGTACCATTGAGTTGAAGGAGGCTATTTTATGAGATAATGGATGAAGTGAAGTAGATAATATAACACAGTCAGTATGTATAGGTTTTCTATAGATATTAAAAACACACTTATTATTTTCTATATTGATATTTTAGGGTAAAAAGTTTAAATTGTTATTATCATTATGTTCCATTGTAAATTTTATATATTGATGAAGGTTATTAATAGTGATAGTAAGAAATTATCTAATTATCTGTTGCTACCCGATCAAAATTACAAAAGTGTTTATAAATTGTCACATAGTTAATTAATGCCGAAGACTATAAAAAAATGTTACATATTTAATTAAAATACGTTCCATACTATGCACGAAGAAATTATTGAATAAATATGTTTTTTTATTTGAAAAAATACTTGTACACTTGTAATAAAATTCCTTTGAAATCTAATGGTAAATTCTGTATCCAAAAGGATTTGCCATCGTGTTTTGTATTTTGTATTTTACTTCGCTAAAAGCTTAAGTGTTTTTTTTTTGCAGAATGAAAAACCATAAAATATAGAATTCTTTTAGTCTGATAAACGTGAAAAAAAAGCACGAGCCAAATGGAAAATATTTTAGCTTAGAATTAATATTAAATCAGAAATATGTTTTTATCACCATAAACCTTGTTTCTTTCACATATAAAACAGATGTTCGGCGCGACGTTTAAAAAAATAAAATTAAAAAATTCTTCATTTTATCGTAATGTGCCAACCCCCAAGAAAAACTGTACTTTATTTTTCGATTAAATTAATTTATTTGTACCATTTTTTTTTCTAATTAAGAAATATTCTTATCTTTGCTGCAAGTTATTTCCTAATTTTGTTTATCGCGTGATTTGTGTTAATTAATCCTGTCTAGTTAATTTAAACGATTAAAACCCATTTTAAAAATCCATAAATCAAGCTTTGCAGCAAAAAAAAAAAACTTATACATTTTCACTAAACTGTACTCTTTTAATGACCGTGAGAAAGTTTTCGCGAACGTTTTATTGAAACACGCCAAGTTATTTTGCAATCTTACCGAATTTCGTTATTTTAACATCCTCCAATAAATAAATAAAATGTTATTTTTGTGACATCAGCTTTTAAATTTTTTCTTGTCAGCTTCGGTCTATCCCCCTCTCGGTAGAATGATCGAGACTTTGGTAGAGAAAAGCTTTTCGTTAATCGAAAATTTGGGAAAATTTTCCTCTCGTATTTTTGCATTTTCCATCTTGTTTTTGTAAGTACCTACTTTATGGGCATGGTAGGGTGTCGCTTAAATTTTGTTTGTTTTATTTAACCACGAAACATATTTTATAACTTTAAGAAATCTCTAAAAATAATAAACTGTTTAAGTTCGTATAAAATACTCATCACTATAATTTATCTCTAAGTAATCCTTTATTTTTAAGTGGGATCAGTGAACATTTTTTTGTTGTATGTTTTTAGAGATTCCACAAAGTTAATAGGGTTAAGGTACATATTCTAGGAGTATTTAAAATATTTTATTAGCTGAATGCATAAAACCATTAAATTTTTTAAATATTGTCTTCGATTCTTTATGATCAACTCCCAAAGTTTTGACAGCTCAATTAGATGCTTGAAGAAATTCGATGGTTTGCAGGTGTAGAAGTCGTCTAGCCAATTTTGTAGGGCATCGTTGTTATTAAAGGAGATTCTTCGAAGATTGCTGTTCTAGTATAGAGGGCAGAAATGATCAGTCTGATAGAGTAAGATAGAGGAAATTGGTCGAATGTGGAATTCCTCATCTGTAATCGACCTCTGGATTATGCACTTTTGTAATATATGTAGTATATTTGCAGTACGTGCTAGATACTCTCAGTATTACTACGGTGAAATGATTTTAGTCGAGCTTAGTGACCAGCGAATAGACACACATGGATGTCATAGTTCCACTGGTTCCAAGCAGTTGAGACTCTTGTGCAGTATTCACATAAAAAAATCCGCATGCATTTTTACCCGCTAACTTAAATTCAACTCAGAATGTTTTAAGTACTTTCATAATGATAAATACTCTCAGTATCGCCCTGGAGATATACCAGCAATCAAAATCGAAACGTTGCCTAAAATGGTTTTAACTGTGTTTAGTCAACAGATTTGAATAGACAGGCACTTCTCGGCCTTTATCTTCCTCATCTCTTGCTTCGTCCTACTCCCTTCACAATATAAGTTAATCTCTAACATCCCCAGTTGGGAATGTCATGGTCCCGCTGGTTCAGGGCAGCTGGAACTAGTGTGCGGAATTAAATTTTTAAAAGATTGTCCTTATCAACCTTAATTCTATTCAGAATTTCTCAAGTACCACTAAAAAGCCCAAATTTTTATTTCTTTTTACTGACTATTTCCATTCATAATATTACATCGTACGAAAAGTTAAAGAAAAAAGAAACTACAAGAGATACATATGAATATGAATGACAAATAGAACAAAAATACGCATTATATGATAATGTCAATCAAGAGCCAGAAAAAAGTTATAATAGAGTTTACGATTTAAGTCATATATGTATAATTTTTTTAAATTTTTTTTAGTTAATATTTATTATTTATTTGTCGTTAAAGGTCTCAAATATGTTTATTGCATTAAATTCCAGTTGCTCTGTACATATTATATTTAACCCAATAAGTAATAGTAAAGCCCCGAGTTATTTGAAAATCACGTTTCTAACGATCGCTTTAATCGTTTCAAGATTGCCAACACGTTTTCCTTTGGGCCGATAATTTGGTTAACGATTTCAAGGGTGTAATACTATTATATGAGAGCTTAATTTGAAATTCTGGTTTATTTGACCCGAACGCAATAAAATACCAATTCCAAAAGTGTTGTCGATATTTACGTGATGTTAACAAACCTTTACAGGTCGACACGGATAACTTTTCAGACGACCAAATGCGGAAATAACGAATGTCGCTCATTTGGGCCCGATTGCCTCTCAACACCTGGCATCGATTTTAAAGATGTTTTCACGTTAAAAAATGACCAGTGAATTGGACAAATATTTACAGTAGATACTTGCTACAATATCCAATAAAAAATCTACACTACGCCGTCTATGGCGACTATAAAATTGTTCGATTCATTTTATAAAAATACTTGGTTGGTAAATAAAATCAAACGTGTTCCCGGTAAGATGATATTGCTTCAAGCGTCTTAGTTTTCTCGAAGGTTCCACTATATTTGCAATGAAATCTAAGATATATTTTTCATTAAATGTAATCTCTCCATTTCGCAGAGTAAACAGTTTAACTTTCATACTGTTTGTCTTATTTTCAAGATTTCGATTAAGCCGAACAGGGCTGTGTTATGCCCTGTAAAAATAGTGAGTCACGTAATTGCATTAGCTATTTACACAAAAATATTACTTTTAGCTTTTTGAGCTTTTTGGGAAACCGAAAACCCTGCCATATAATTATGTTTTTTTTTTATAATCACATTCAAAGAGTTCCGAAAGCATTCGCATTCAGAATTTCTATGTAAATATTACAAAATTCCCTTGATAACTTAAGTTTTTCTGTAAAAAAAGTTACTTAAAAAAAATATTTCTATTCAGATGTCTAGTTAAAAAAGTAATTATATGAAATTACCTACATAGAAAAAAATCACAAAGTATGGTCCGAAATATATAAATAACACGTGTGGTTCTGTTATTCAAGATGTTATAGGTACAAAAAAAATCACAGTGTTTCTTTAAATACTGCTTAAATCAATAGGTTTTGCTGTAAATATGCCGTGTTTTATTAAATATTTTATATCGCTTACGCCCTAAGCATTATTTACGTTAGCGCGCTCCCTCTCTATTCCCTATTTAGATATGTTTTTTTTCAAACAATGTTCTGTTTCCCCTAGGAGAGTATTGCTGGGTATTATTAATTCGTGTGACTTTAAACTCTATAATTCGTGCTCTTGAAACAACAAGGTACTACCTGATTCGAAAACGTTATGCTAAAATAAACTCTAATGTAGTACTCTCCAGAGCCCATTATCGCATGACATTTCTGGGTTTGATAGAACATTGTCGTTTCATGGGCACGAATTGTTGTTCAATACAACATAAACTATTTTTAAATAAAGAAATAAGATACATACATTAACCAATTGTCAATACGGAAATTATGATAGTGTTGTTAAAAATATTATTATTATTGGATTTAACGTTTCTAAATTGGTAAATAATTTTAGTATTTATGTTTAGTTATGGTTTACTATGAATATAATACATACTTAATTATGTATGGTAAAGTTAATTCTTATTTTGACATTTGAAAACATAACTCTAATAATGAGGTTGGGAATATTAGAAACACGGAAGAATTGAATCTAGTGTGGCTGAGGTTGTATTTTTACACTTTGGTGCACTACAAGGACAATAGTGATGAAACGCTGACATTTTACAATGCGTTATTCGATTAAAAACGGTTAACTTTTGAATGAAATACTACTCGAATTTAGCATATAGAATCCATAAAATTCAGATTAGAAATTTTTATCCATATTCCGTAAGACGGCACGCCCGACTTATCATAGATTTAGAGCGTTTTGAAAAATTCATTGACCAAACGAAAATTAGTACGCGATCACAGATGGCGGTAATTTAAATATTTTAGAAAGAAAAAAAAACTATTAGCTTCATTTCACATTCCGTATATACCGCCAAAAAACAATTCAAATCAATATTTAAAAGCATTACTTGATAAAGTTACTGTTAAAAAATAGTTTTATTTAAGTTAGAAGGTATTGTTAACAAAATCTTTATTATCAAATAATTCAGTTTCAACCTCTATAACCAAATGAAAGTGTTTCATGTTTGACATGCGTTTTAGCTGAATTCTAAAATGGACTAAACACCTTAATATTCGTGCCAAGAATAATATTAATAAATGTTATATATATATCAATGTGAATTTTTGACCAAACACTTGGGAGAAATGGAACGTAAGTAATCTTACCTAGTAATAATTTCTGCGCCCCTTGCCCACCAGGAAAATAATGCCAATCCGTAACACGGCGTGGGCGTCACAAAATATTGTGTGATTTACAAATAGCAATTTGGGATTCTGGCGGCGATTTTAGTAGAACATTGACGTGGACGCGAGATTGGATTTTGCTGAACAAAAATGACCCGAACAGAATATTTTCAGAAATAGTCTGGTAATATTATGTTTTCGTAGAAAGCGATTACTTTTGATGAATTTTGACATATTTATTAAATAAAATAAACAGTCGTTTTGAACCACTATTTTACATATATCACCAGCCGGTTTCCCTTATCCGAAGCTTCGTCAGGGTGAAATTTAAAACTAAACACAAATACAAAGAGTGAGCATATAGATTGGTGAGATATACAAAATATAATAAGAGGGAGACAAAATATAAAACGAATATGGAACAGTGAGACAGAAGAGAATGGGACAACGCATAAAAAAAGTAAGAGACAAAACATACATATAAACTATTTAATAGTACAGATATATTTTAATAGCTAATTACAAAAAAAAGTATAAATTTATTTAACAAAAAGTGCCCAACTCAATAGAGAAAGATTTCTCGTGTTTGAGTTGGGGAGCATCGCCATCTAGCGACAGTAATGGTATGTATGGAAATAACAGTACATCGGTAAAGTAATATAGATAATGTTTGTGTTGTTGAACACGATAGTTACTACAAAATAGAAGACTAAAAGTACATGATACTAGAAATGCAACAATAAGGCGCATACAAAATATTTCACATGGGACTGTAAGGACAAATTGCGTAGATTATTAATAATATTACTACCAATTTTAATAGCTTTATTCATTTCTAAAGCATCTAAATTATCTAATCTAGTAACAAAAGCATTTTTGTGTAAATTTCTGTTCTGTTTCTATTCAATTTTTATTAATGATACCCCGGCTTCACGAAATAGCAAAAGGAAGGCAAATAAATTTAATGATAAAACGTTTGTTTTGCAACCGTGTATTTACTTAATTTAAAAGCCAAATTTACTACTTGGCTTTAACGAGTTACAACACCATTTTTTTGCATTTTTAACCCGTTTAGCAATTAAAAAATGCGGATAAAAAATTTGGGGTCTTGCCAGACCTTTTTAAGGTTAGGCGAATACTTGATTTTGCTTCCTAGATCCTCGTGGATATGACTTTACAAACAAAAAATAGTTATGTTGACTTAGAAACTATAGAGAAAAGGCTGTGCAGATTTCATGACGTCAGACATCTGAAAACCAACAAATAGATTTTCTACTTTCCAGTCATAATAATGTCCTTATATTGATTACTCACCTTATTTCTTTCACATTTATATATATATACATTCGTCTCGTGCACATTCTCCTGTGATTCTGACTCTTGACATGATCCAACGTGCCAGGTCTTTCTCAGCCGTCCCCGACTTCTTCCATCAATCACTTTCGCATAATATATTCTACCTACACCAGTGGCGGTTTTCTCTAAAGTGCATTTGTGCGGTGAACTCCCATAAAAAACATAATAAGGCGAAATTGTATTATAATTTTTTGACATTTTAAAAAAGCACGATATTAAAATTCCGTGCTGCTAAAAAATCTACCCATCCGTATTAATACTGTTTGAGAGCGAGTCTGAAATAAATTCCATATGTTCGTTTTGTATTAAGCGTCTACATGAATTTCTGTTCCAAGAAAGAGTTCATACAATCCCATACTCATGGCGTTTTAGTGGCGATCCGCGGAAGCGTGCAAACCTTTGGGAATCTGTTAGCTGCACTGGTGCGCAGCGACTGTGGGATTTGTTAACATTAAAATTTTGTAGAGAACAGTGTTTTACAAAAATCACAAAAAAATCAGTTTCTTGCGTAAATTACGATTTTTGTATTTAAAACAATTTTTTTAATAACCTGATATTATATTAATTAGCCGCAGATGCCTTAATGAATCGCCAAATTGTATCTTGTTATCTCTGGTGTGGTGATATGATGCATTTCCTTTTTGATCTAGGGAAAAACATGAATTATTTTTGAAAAGATCAACTGAGGATTTATAAAAGAGGTAATTTTTTTCTTAATTTTTTTTAAATCTCCGATTGAACTCCCTACGAGCCCTTTTTCCAGCCACGCCTTTCTTCGTGCTTTCGCTATAAATATTCATACCATCTAAGCATGTCTTACTTAATATAATTCATAATAACCTCTACTTTCATCCTTGCTCTGTCTATATGTTTGTAAAAATATATTACATTGATACAGATGTAGAGAAAGAAAAATGTTAATTTATCGAAGGAAGCAATCACTTTGTGGCTTGACATTATTATTTAAATGAATAATAAAAACATATAAACTGTGTACATTCCTAAAGAAGGTTGAGTCCAACCGAAACCGGTGGAATGCAGAAATATATGTAAATAAAATAAATTTTTAAAACAAAAACATTTTTTTGTTAAATTTTAATAAGAAAATGCTAATGTTGAAGTCCGTGGAATTTGATCTTTACGTGCTACCGACACTCTTACGTCCGAAAATATAGTTTTCATTGAATACGTTATCTTACTCCCCATTAAAAGAAATGTCTCGAAAACGAGTAGAAAAAATATGGCATCCTTCTATCGCAGGGTCTCATCTATTGATGTATTCCATATCAATTCGAGCAGATATTCGAGTATCGGATATGGGTGGACTAATCTCCACACTCCCAATCTCGTCACGTCCGACATGAAATTGATTTAAAACCAATCCACTCACCTATCCACACACTGACGACGTAATGAAAATATTAGATGTCCTTTATTGAATCGTGCGGGTCTTTTGTGAGCGGAATTTCAATGGATTTTGTCGTATGTACAAGGTTAATGTGAATTAAAAAAAGTGAAAATGCAATCTTGCTATACGAAATATTTGCAAAATAATTTATTGTATATTACTTATGTAGATACTATCCGGTATCGCCAGATTTCCAACCCTTTTATATAGATTCATAGTTTGTTTATAGAATTTTATTGAATAATTTGGAACAATTTTTGCAGTAAAATGGTTAGATCAAATACCCGTAGCTTATGACGAAAATAACCTTGTAAAACTGGTCAATGATTGAGTCAGCATCGCGTCTCGGTTCCACCCAGGCGTCGTGATATCAATTCCTCAGCTGACTAAGTCCTCCATCCCGACATAAACAACATGTTCTGCTTACTGTGATGGTAGTAGGAGATTTTCAAATATTGTTAGGTAAAGGTCGATTCACATCTACCAGCACCTCGCAGTGCAGACACGTTAAGTGGCAGGCACGGCAAAGTTAGTTGCTCACATTGTATGTTAACACATTCACGCAGGGCGTAATATGAATATTCCCTTCTGTGCCGTACCTGCCACTGTACGTGTCTGCACTATACGGTGACGGTACATATGAATAAACCTTTATTCGTTACCCTGGAAAGTTGATCTTTCTTTTTTTAAAAAAATACGGAGAATAGTTGGGATGACCTAGAATTTTGTAGCAAAAATAGTTGTACTAATTTAATGTCGACAGAACTCACCGATCGCGACCTTTCGTTTCATATAATTAGATTTTATACTTCATGGTCGAGGTATTATGAGTAATTTGTACCTAGATTGCATGCAGTTGGTATTATTTTCACAGAAATAGTATATGTGTTTCGATGGCACTGATCGTAGATACAAAAAAGCTATAATAGCATACCTCTTCCACAAATACTAATGTAATCCGTTATAATAATAATAATAATACTTGGACGATTTATATAGCGCCGTTTTTGTGAAAAATCACCTCAAGGGCGCTGTGTATGAGAAATACATTTTCTATATTTTTACTCCTGCATCATTTTTATACATTATTATCTAAATCATAAATATTTAATAGCCCTATGGCCCTACATAATACATAAGAAGTGGAAAAAAGCAAGAAAAATATTTAAAAAAATTAGCATTTAAATGCACTAAAACATCACAAAAATATGCAAAATGTTTTATTCGTTTAAATAATTAAGATTTATATTGTTTTTCATTTAATTCATATTTAATGAAATGAGTTTTGGCGAAGGTTATTTCAATAAAAAGAAACAACATTCATAACATTTTTTTAAGTAGTTTATTGATAAAAAAAAGTAACGAGTTGTTTTTCAAAGTTTTCCAAGAGGAAATTATTCCTTTTATCAGTAAACATGTTTGAAAATGAAAAACTTCTCTTAACATCTACTGATGTAACAGGAGCAAATGAATGATCTTTAGAATATTTTTTGTTTCTAAATCAAGCACATTCACGTTATTTTCAAAGTTAACAAAAAAAATGAAAACCTCTATCATTTTTAATCACTGAGCAAAATTTGTTTAAAACAACCGACCCGATTACTCTACAGACTTTTGCAATCCGATTAAAATCTATTTATCAGAGCAACTGACTACTAAAGAAACACTTGTATTTTCGAAACTTAATGGTGTTGTAGATACGACAGAATAATATGTTCTTATAAATATTAAATTTTTCTTTAGATCCACATTTTTAAAAAGATCTTTAGAGTAACGATTAAAAAATGCAGAAAAAGGCACATTGCATTTTTTTGGCTCTATAAATTAATAATTAAATAAGTATTATAGCAATAAAAGACGATTTTTTTTTCAGGAAAACACCAAAATCGTGGCTAATTTATTTACATAGTTCATTACAGAATTACCAAATTTCTATACTACACCAATTTTACAAATTTATCTTTTACTTCTATCAAATCTCAACGTTTCTTTAAACTTTCCCTCTACTATTTGTTCCTCTATAGTTTCTATTTCCTTTTCCACTTACATTGTCAAAACTACTTCTTAACTGTTGCTTAATGTATTTTGAAAGGGAGATCTTAAGATAAAGTATGTACTATTTCTGTAAAGACCGTTCTATCGTCCTGACAGAAATACCATACAATGGATCTATCAGCGGTAACCCAAACATAGTTTATTACTTAGGTACTTACTTGAGAACTTACTTACATCCTTATGAACTAACTTTGGTACCTATTTACGTAGGTACAGACTTAGGTACCTACTTAGTTAAGTTCTCATATAAATACTTTCTCAGTCAATAGTCTTTAGGTACTTATTTAGGCACCTTCTTACTTATGCACTTACTTAAGCACTTACTTAGGTACGTTCTTAACTAATTACGTACTAATTTAGGTAGATACTTTCTAAAAGGGAAAGTTATAATTTAGGACGAATTGTTTAAATGTTATCCATTAAATTATAATATTAATCAAGGTACAGATGGTTTGTTGGATGGCCCCAGAAGTTAACAGTTTGAAAGTCCCTGAATAATTAAGGTTGTTCATTAGTTATGGTATACAAGGTGTGCTTAATGTAAAGATTGTTCCATAAATAACCTGCAACAGTGTTTGAACCATACTGTTTTCCTACACCTTAATGTTATTGTAATGTTAAAGATGTAGATATTTAAAAAAAATGGCGTACACAAAGAACATCATTATGAAACATTATTTAAGAATGATTTAATAAAACGACTTATTTGGTGCAAGTGCGAACTCTGAACATATTTTTTGTTGTTTTTTATTTTTTTGTTTTTTTTTTGTTTTTGTTTTTGTTTTTGTTTTTGTTTTTGTTTTTGTTTTTGTTTTTGTTTTTGTTTTTGTTTTTGTTTTTGTTTTGTTTTATTTTTATTTTTTAATTTCTGTTTTTGGTTTTTAAGTTTAATTTGTAGTTTTGATTTACTGTTTTTAAAATTTAATAACAACTCTTTAATAACAATTCAATTAAAAAAAACTGTTTATCTCTAAAAATTATTATTACGCATAACAGCTGTTTCGCCTTCTAGAGGAATTATCAAACAGTGGTGAAATCACGTACAGGCGATCTATTTATATTATTTCTATATCGGTAATTATAATGAAATTCATATATATATTATTTTTTTATCACCAATGTTGTTACTATTAATTCCTGAGTAAATTGATGGTTATTTTCATGGTTTTTATACTGTAAATTTTACTGAAGGTCAATGATGTTTCCAAATTAATTTAAATTTGGAAACGTCAATTCAATTACATGTGGTATCGTCCCGGTATGTAACCGGCACTACCCACGAAAATGCTTCGTATACACCATTCCACAGGGATTTTTTTCTGCGTCCATCTATCTGGGTCCCGTAACTCTATAATGAAAAATAAGTCCTCTGCGACGTTGAAAAAACTGTTCGTTTTTTAATTGATACAAAAACCTCAAAATCCTGCGTTTTTTTAAATGGATTTGGTTGTTACAGCAATATTGATTTCCTGCGACCGTACGTATTTATGTTTCCCACACACAGGCAGCCCTCTGTGGGTTCGTATTTATTTAGAATTCTTATTTAAACAATCATTAATGTACGTATTTCATCCAATTTGTCTAATCTTGAAAGAAATAACGTTATGGGTAGTAACTTACTACTTAAGAGGAATGGCTGTGCGGCCTGTTTCATAGAAAACTTAATTTTGGATTTGAGGCTAAAACACTCACCTAAACCGTTCCTCTTAATACAGGAAATTGACAAAAAACAAACATAAATGAAAATGCAAAACAAAGTTCAAATAAAATGCGGAAATTCTTTTGAAGAAACAATAAGAATATTGCTTTGAAAGTACGACGACATTCAAGCAAAAAAAGGTTTTTTCATAAAACTTGGCAATAAAATTTGCATTCGAAATTGCACTCTGAAAGAAAATTTATTCATTCAAAGTTTGCTTTCAATTATTTCCGTTTCTTTTTAACTAATCTAATGAAATATTTATGACGTAGAACAAAAGAATTTCCCTTATTTTTAAATCACTTTTGAAGGCTTGCCTTTATCCAAAGGTATAACCACCTTCTATCAGTGATGAACTATTTTTATAACATGTTTTGAAGACTTTATTTCACAGTGTGCCTACATATATATGGTACTGAATTTTCACAATTGCGGCGTGTTGTATAAAATTAAATATAAAGTAAGAGGTACCCATGCGATTTTTTTGCTAGTTTTTCATTTATTTATAAAATACATGATATTTAATGGAGACAATTACATGGAATAGATACATCAGATCACCATCCTAGGTGGCTGCCTGCTTCATGTGTGGTAATAATTTCAAAGAGAGGTCTGAAACATAGTAGAAGTTTTGCATACAGTTTCATAACGAAGGGGTATAAGCACTGACGTCAATGTTAATAGACTTGACTTAACGTACCATTTCGACGGCTAGACGCAAAGGTCACGTGACACCCATTTTGCCACCAGCCTCGTTCAAGTTTGTTTCGTGTGATTTTGACTGCGGTAAGCAAATTATTAGACATCTATAAAAGAGTCAAACTAAATACTTCAATAAAATATTCAGTTTTTGTAAACAAGCCAAACCATTTTACTTATTTGCTGTTTTACTTTCTAAATTGACTAATTTTGTTTTCTTCCCTTTGCGTGTTAATAATGCATGTATTATTTGATCTGTGGGTGTAATCAATCTTTGTACAGTTCAATATTATACACCTCCAGAATCCAGATGTGCAGGTCTACAAGCAGTGCATTTTTTTTTAAATACAAGTATATTGTTATGCCTACTTTAGGAAAAAGACCGCTATTTCCAAGCTTTACCTGGAAAAATCATTCACATGAAAAGTAAAATACGTTTTTTATGTAACAAGTCTCTATAACGAACTAATCCTATTAAATAGTGGTTTAAACAGTTTAGTTCTTTGAAAGAGAGAGTGTGAAAACAGTGAGCCATATAGTTATGAATGATGAATACTTGGAGCAAATCGATGGGTTTGTGTATTTGGGAAGTACGTTTACGGCAGATGGAAAGTCTGATAGGGATAATGAAAGAAGGGTGAATGCAGGAAACTCCATTAATGGAGGACTGAACGCGGTTGGCGGTAACAAAAGAATTGTCCAAAGAGGCGAAGCTAGCAGTTCAAAATGGAGTGCTGATACCAACCCTAATTTATGGCAGTGAGCTATGGAACTGGCAGAGGAAAGATGAAAGTATACTCAATGCTGTAGAAATGAGATCTCTGAAGCGAATATGTGGTAAAATCATGTATCATCGTGTGAAAAAATGTTGAGATTCGTAAAGAATGCAAGGCTGATGAGTAAGATTAAGAAAGGTACGTTTATATGGTTTGGGCATGCAGAACGGATGAACGAAGAAAGGGGTGTAAGGTAAATATATGACGCAAATGTGAATGAAAGAAAAAACCCGGGATGCTCGAGAAAAACGTGGCACGCCAGCAGAAGTCGGAAAAATAGAAAAGAATGTTCGAGACGATATATAAATGTGAAGCAAGAAATGTATGCCGAGATCGAGATGTTTGGTGGTCCGTCCTCTCTGCCCACCCCTGCAGTAAAGAGTGTGATGGTTACGAAATATTTTCTATTAATTCGAATTCTATTAAATTCGTGATAACACAGTTTAATGATTTAGTAAGCAGATATGTCTATACTCAAATGACCGCTATACGGGTATATCCCTATATGGAGTTTATTCTTAAGAGAAACAGGAATTCAGAACCACTAGGTTCAAGTGTGTTGTTCATTATTTCGTCATATAAGAACATTACGCAGTTTATAAACATGTTCAAAACATTTAAAAAATACACCCTTTATTCATGTTCATTATTATGTATTCCCCTTAAAGCATTAAAGGAATGCAAAACACCGCTGAAAAGGGTGTTTGTTTTTATACTTGATGACTATAATATGATTTCTCATGAGATAAAATATTCCACATTTGCAAAACCTCCTGTCTCCTGAGGTATCGATTTTTCCCGAGTCCAGGCCATGTTTTTGATTTACATGCAAGCATATAATGTTCATAAAGAAGTTCTATATTAATGTATAGAAAACAGCTCTGCGGTAAATATCATAATACATGTGTATACCGTTCAATATTCCAAAACTACTAAGCCTGACTGTCCAGAGCCAGTGGGACTAAGGCATATTAAATTGAGGTATGTTTTGAGGCTGGAGGGAGTGAGGAAGGGAAGCACAAGGGGAGGGAAGCTTGGGAACTATACGGCTATTAGAAACAGGCGAGTGGAGGGCCAAGGGTGGAAGATCAGCAGAAAAGAAAATATAATTTAAAACTGATAAGTTGGCCCTCCGATTATAAAGGTTGTGCATTACTGGTCTATGCATTCAATGGATTACCTTATCCACATAATTTTCCAAGTTTTCTCTTTACCCACAGCATTCCCAAAGATGGCCCTAACATGTAAAAATATTTTTTCCTTTTGTAAATGAGGGCAGATCTATCAAACACAATTTTTTTAATTGCAGTCATTGGTCAAGAAAAAATATAATGATACAGAGTAATAATTCATGTTTATATTGTAACAATTCATTTGTATAATACACTAGCTGATGTGTACCCGGCCTTGCTCGGGATTTTTTTTTTTGGAATAAACTTCTGAAGTTGTGAATTCTTGCTTTTCATTAGGGCGCCATAATTGATTTTACACCGAAAGTAACTATCTTCAAATGAAGAAACATTCATTTGAATATTTTATTTCATTCCAAACGTTTATTTTTTCAAAATGTATCTAAATCATAAAGTTCTTAAGTAGGTACCTACTCGTGTTTTCCATTTTGAAAATATTCTACCCAAAAAGACCTTCTTCTTTTGAATATGCAATCTGTGATTAACCAGAGTGTTATATTTATGGTCTAACGTAATAAAAATAAACTGTGCTATTTTCAGCGAAACCGGTCCAGTGATTTTTACCTCTCTTTTAACATAATAACAACTATAATATGAACAATTTATATATAATTTGATTTGAATGTATTTGAAATATGAAAAAATTAAAAAAAAAAAAAAAAAACCAAATGAATTCCCAGAAATTAGATAATCATATATTGTACCCTTAACATATACTATCTAGCATATAAATAACTATTTGGTTACTTTTTATAATTATTATAATTGATTTACGTTTGTAGTTATTTAATAAGTTTTAAATATCACCTACTGCTCATTGTTTTTTTAATAATAATATATTTTAATAGTATGTTTAAATACTCCTCCAATAACCACGAGCTATTGGAGCACAACTTATGGAGAGTGTAACAAGAAGTAAAAAAATCGTATATTTATTTTACAATTTTGCTATTTTTCGTAATAAGTAAAAATAAATAACTATAATACCAAATTTTCAATTTATTAAATAACTTATTGAAGCTTATAAACCTCCTCATAATGTTTAATCATTGAGGAAGATAATATTAATGAAACAGAAAAAAACACAGTCCCAGTTGCGACCATTACCTTTTTATTTTCAATGTATTTTTCAGTTTCAGGTTTCATTAAGATTTGTTAATATTATTTTCTCCAACGATTAAATAATATTCAACTTCTGGTGGAAGCATTACTGTGAAACGTGAACGGGAAATATACAGAAACAATTCAATAGGTTTCTGGTGTCGAGCTAAAGATCCAAAGTTACGAAAATCACGTAGACGTGAATTGTGTGCGCGATGAAGTGATAGTCCGTGAACGGGTATGATTTCATATGAATGTGGTATAATAATAATACGGTGCCAAAGCTTACACGTTTTAACAAAGAAAAGTTTTGTATTGTTACTTGTTTTGCTGTGATATTGATAATTTTGTAGACGATGATTTGTGCTTGTGATAGGCGACAAGTATTTCAATATTAGCGTTGTTTCGAAGTATTTAATAATAATCGATGTAAGCAATCAATTTGTGGTTTGACATTACACTTAGGTAAAATAAAAAAAATCACATTCCCAGATTCTTACCCACCCATCATACCATTTCCTTCCCAGATATTCTTCTCCTCAAAGACTCCACACAACATCCCCAAAGATTAGGTAAATTGTTTTCCTCAAGGCCTTCTGTATGGAGTTAATGCAATCTTTATGAGAATTTTCCGGATCTTTTGATAGACGAAAAGATTTTTGATTCTATCTAATTTGCTTATTGACAAATGTGAGCATGTGACAGAGAAAAAACATAAATTATTTTATCTTAAATTCCGGGTTACGAATAACCTGGTAATATTTTTAAATCTCCTACAACCATCACAGTAAGCGAAAGATGTTGCTTGCGTCGTCATGGAGGATTTAGCCAGCCAAGGAATTGAACTCACGTTGCCTGGGTGAGACACAGATGCGATGCCAACTCAGCCACTGACCGGTCAAACATGTTGTGATTCTTTGGGACGAGGGTGTTTAATTTAAAATTAATTTATTTCTTTTACTTTGCGAATGTTATAAATGGGAATTCACGTGGCTGCAAAACATTCATGATTCACAAAAATAAATGATTGTTTATAAAATAAACAAGCAAATAACGAAGCTTAATTTGACCTGCGTGCCGCGAAACTACAAAATTCGGAAACTGGAAAAATAAAACCTTAATTACTATCCTTGAAATAAATATTAAGGCATAAGTTTATTTGGAACCTACCGTCTGTGAAAAGGCGGAAGGTTTGCTGTGTAAATCATTTTTGTGGCGAAATGAAAGAAACTGTATTAAATTTTTTTAAAGTATGTCTTATAATTATTAGACTTTATACATATCTAAATGAATTCTCTGTAAATACACGGAAAGGTTATTTTTTCAATGCAATGGTATTTCTCAAATATCTCTCATGTTTGCATGCGAGACATTACGAGAGCCCTTACAGATTTATCATAACAAATATAATATTCAATTTTTAATTATTATTTTTTTTTATTAAGATTTAAAAACCTCATTTTAATATTTAATCATTGTAGAAAATAATATTAACATAACCTAAATGAAATGCGCAAATGGAAAAAAAAATGACAGAAAATAAAAAAGATTTTAGTCCCATCTGGGACTCGAATCCAAGTCCTCTGCCTATCCGGGGCAACCGCTTAACAAATTTTGTAATTGTGTTCCTTGGGAACTTTGTAATCATTATAAAGATAGCTGCCAATAATATGGGATAAAAAATGGAGAACAATAGCAACAAATCTTGAATTTGAGATATGATATCGATGAAGAAGGCATAAATTGAACTGGTCTCATTTGCTAAGTTGGTTAAGCGGTTGCCCCGGATAGACAGAGGACCTGGGTTCGAGTCCCAGTTCCGACTGAAATCTTTTTATTTTCTGTCATTTTTTTCCGTTTTCATATTTCATTTAGGTTATGTTAATATTATTTTCTACAACGATTAAATATTATATTTATATAAGCTCTAAAAAACACAATGTCCTTTGATTTTTTACAAAAAACGTCGCTGTAAAAGTTATCTAAATAATTAGTTTGATTTGATTCCATCAACGTATCAATTATGTCAATCTATGAATTCTATGACAATGTTGAAAAATTTCCCTTAGTCCTTTTTACAATCCATATTAAAATACAAACATCACTAGGAAAGTGTGGTTAATTTTCTCATTTCTGTAGAGAGTTTCAAATCTATGAAATTTCCACGAAATGAACAAAAACTAATTATTAGTTTTCATCAGTTGTTATGATCAGAATGCGCTTGTATGAAATGAAAGCGTTGGTAGTAAACTTATTTCGAACGATTTGTTGATACAGCGTATAAATACGAAAAGATCATTGAATATTATTCAGTGAGTGAATAACATTTAGTATTATTCACTCAATATGCTTAACGTAAGCACACGCTCATCTCGCCCTAGTTGAGAGTGCAACGGGTATAAAGTTCCCCGTTGCAATTAATTTAATTTGTTTGTTAACGTGTCCCAGCGCTCCAGTCTTCCCGGGCAACGCCAGGTACTCCTGTGCCGGTTTTCCCTGGCCGCTGTAGAAATACATTTCAACTTTTCCGTTAGAAGTTTAATCTGCGGTTATGTTCGGAATAAATAAATTCTTTTGGTTGTCTTGTGCCTGAATGAAGTTATTATTAAGTATACTGAATTGAAGTTGATGGGTTATACGACTAATTTTATAATTCGATGAATGAATTTATTAGTTCTTGAAGTAAGTGCATGCTTGAATGCTGTGTTTGCGCTCCCGTGTTTGTTTTGTTGCAATCTTTTCGTGCAACAGTTTTGGTGAAAATTGTTTTACAATTGTAGAGGCTCAATATTATTTGCTAAACGGTAGAGGTGCGCTTAAATGATCTCTTTTTTGTTATATCCACCACATTAGGAGCTAGATATTTACTAATCTCATTTTAAATGCTACCCTCATGATGCTGCAGTTACAGACTTAAAGCCAGTAATTTATAGTCAATGTCATTGGCGTGAGTATCCAGTACATTGATGGTCCTTCGAGCCGGATACCACACGTTGGGTATAACGTCTTTAAGACCCAGCCTTTCCATCCATATTAAATAAAATTGCTTTTATTTGTGATATTTTCCTAAAATGCAAAGTTGCGATTAAGTCGGTTAGAATTTAACCAAATTAGGTAAGTTACTGATTATTTTTTACAATATTGCACTGCCCCGATTAAACAGGCCCATGCGCTGTAAAAATGTGCGAAATTTTTAAATAATTTAAGATTATATTGTAGTTATGCTTAAAGATAAAACTCAAAGATTCTTGGCTCTGCGAGAATATGACCTCTGTCTAACTACATCCAGTTAACTTTTGTCGGCTCTCGTAAAACACGGAAATGTTGACCTAGCTAAAGGTATAAACCTAACTACAAGCACGAAACACGATTTGGGACACTTTACACGACACCTTTTTCGCACAGATTCCACACCGAACGTCTCTCCATAATATTTATGGATTCGATATGAAAAAGAGCGCGTGTACTATTTTAATGCCGATTTTCGTCTAGTTTAATGACGGGAATTATTTGACATCTATCATTATTTTACGTAACAATATTATGTGGAAGTGTTTATTTCGGAATATGTTAAAAATATACAAATATGGTACAAGAAGTCGGGGACGCCGAGATAGACATGATTTCAATATTTCGAATGGCACAACACCATCCCTACGCACGAAAAGTCGTCTGGTAGCTTCCCGACAAGATCGCCAGTCTCTGTTTGACAGCGTTACAAGAGGAAGCGTTCCACACGAACGGCAACGTATTCAAGGCGGCCATTGGAGATCCAGACAAGGGTCTCACAAAAGAGTATGAAGAATTTTTCGGTTACCCGCCCTCTTGAGCTTCATTTTATTTTTTGCTTGATAATTACAGGGCGCCCTATTTCATTTATTGAGATGGTGCTTTTATGAATGTAGATTTACAATTACCCTCCGATAATGTTGTATCAGCCAAATCTGAGTGGTAATCTAATTGTTAGCAAATTTATACTGGAAATTCTCACTCCCCGAGTTATTAGAGTAATTCATTATTTCTTAAAACATTCTTTCCACTAAATATTTTTGATAGAAAATTTATGTATTTTCAATGAACTTTCATACTTAATTACACATTATCATACGCAATTTCATTACTATAAAGAAGTACTTGTAAATTTCCAGGTTAAAAATTACCTACGTATGAGATGATGTATGAATGTGAATGTAGCAAGGAGAGTGTGAAAAGACCGAGTTGTTTGGCGGTCCGTCCTCTATGTGGACTCCTGCGGAGAAATAGAATGATGGTTTGGTAGCTTGTTTTATAAATATTGGTAAAGGGACTATAGGAAAACTAGGCTGTGTTTTTTATTGATTTTGAAAGTGTGTTTAATTTATATTGTGAATTTCGGGTGTGATCTATGGATATCTTAAAGGCGTTGCCTTTTTTTGACTGTTATTTAACGGTTATTTAATTGGGGATGGTATTTACCGTAACCATAATATAATTTACCTATAATGGCAACTACATTTGCATATCTTCATAACATCATGGGTATGAACATGATGATCGTGCAAAGCAAAGATTTTTCATACAGGTTCCGAAATGGTTTCCACGGTTGTTCAAATAAGTTTCGTGTAAAGCTCCCGTAACTTCCTGGTTCGGTAGCATGAGCACTCGTTGTAATACCGTCTGCCTTGCTATGGGGATGTACTGAGTTCAAAATTTACAAGGTAACTAAAGACTTGTTGGAAATTATAATTGCTGATTAAATTGAATTTGCTAACGACATAATACAATAAACGTGTTAAATTATTTACGCCAGGAAGCACAAAGTCGTCTTCTTCTTCTATCATAATGCAGATAGATAACAAGATAGGGCACTTGAGTCGCAGTTCACGAAAAGAAATATTACTCAAATTACTTGTATTAAATAAAACAAACACTTTCGAGTTTGGCGTGTTTCCCGACTATACACCGGTGCCAAAGGGATCAATTCCTTAGTTCCTCAGAGCATCTTCCATTGAAATACCGGTAGAACAATGACAGTATTCCCACCTGACGTCTGTCCTATAAGGATTGCAATTCGTTTGTTAAGATAGGGGAATCTATCAAACGGACCGTCCGTTTCTGCACAGTCAAGGGTTTTTCAGGTATTTTGGGGCTCCAAAACAGAAGCGGCTTCCAAATTAAACAGTACTCTGGTACTGTTGGGCAGGATTCACATTTTTAATAACCATATTAACTAGGTTTGTATATTCCCTCCTGCTTGAGAAATGTTAAGAGACGGGTTAACGAAAGGGCTGCAGGAAGAGATTGGAATTAGTTGTAATGTGTCATTAAGAAGTCCATATAAATTTCTGAGAGAAGTCAAATTCCATTAGCTTGTTCCACAAGCGTGTCGTTTTACAAAAAAATCACACCGGACGTGTTCCTAGCTAGTATAAGAATGTATAAATAATTTTAAATATTTCAGGGTACCGACTATAAACTTATTTTCATGTGTTTTATACGAGCTTTGGTGAAGCCATTAATTTAATGGCTAATATGTACATACGATGAAACCGACCTCGTAAGACCAGGTTGACGCATTTTTCACCATTGAATGAAAATACAACGAAGTTATTTAAGCGCAAACAAGATTCTAAAAATGAATTTAAAAATAACGATTACATCCTATTGATCGGAAATACCTTTCATATTTCAAAATGGAATTCGCGCAATTTCTCAGATACGTTTTCGTTATTATTTGTCAGGCGGAAGGGACTTATTTTTGGAATTAGAGAATTTTCTCCTGGAGGCCTATTCTGGGTCTTTTTAAAGAAAAAAAGTTCTTATCCTTTTCCTTAGGCTTAAAAACTTCTTGGTTAACTGCTGTTCTGATTCTCTCGAGTGACAGCTGTCATTGAGCGAACGGTATTCTTTAAAAAATCGATATTTGCGTAGTTTTAACAAAAGAAAACTTAATATTATATAAGTATTGAAAATACATTATCAGGGCGATACTGAGAGTATCTTCCACTCTGGAACGTGCGCAAATATACTATTCATTATTTTTAAATGAATTAATTGTGAAACAACACAAATTAATTAAATAAAATTTATTTAATTGTAATTGCCGATATAGAAATAATATTAATGGATCATCTGTAAGTGGCTTCACCACAGTTTGATAATGCATTCGGAAGGCAAAACAGTTGTCACGCGTAATAGTAATTTCCTAACAGAATTTTCTTATAGATAAACCGTTTTTTTAATTGAATGATAATAGCCATTATTAAATTTTTAAAACTTTCAATAAATTTTCTATTCCGAGTTTAAATTTTAATGTTAATTTATAATAACGCTGAGGTTTCCCTGAGGGCTATATCACCCAGGGCTCTATCACCCAGAGCTATATCACTCCGGGCTATATCACCCAGGGCTTGCTGTGCAAATGGCTTATAAAACTATTTTATTCTTCATAGAAAAATAAATTCCCTCAGGGCCTATGTTATTTTTATGGGATACAGTGAGGAGGGTTTTTTGGTGAAAGGATTGAGAGAAAGTTCAGGTGTTGTCAGGTGAAAGTTCATGGTGGGCAGGCTCATCCGCGGCCAAGACCTGTACGAGTATAAACCCCACCCCATGAACCTGAGGGTCGAGTCTGTTTTTTTTATATATTTTTTTTTATACGAATACCGCACAAGTCCCAAACTGCTCCCAACTGTCTGGAGACAGTGAGACTATGGCATTCCCATTTGGAGAATGTTGTGAGGCTGAAGGTATTGGGGAAGGGAAGGAGAAGTGGGAGAGGAAGGTGGGGAAAAGGGGAAATACCTGGATATTAAGATCTGGTCACCAAACACGGCTAAAAGCCATTTCAAGCAACGTTTCAATTCTGATTGGTGGTCTTTCACCAGGGCATATCTGAGAGTATCTTTCACTCTAATGAGAGTATCTTCCACTCTACTGAGAGTATCTTCCACTCTAGTTTGTTTCTTTTGAGTTAGCGAACGCAAGTTAAAAATACATTTTTACCGTTTTCATAAACGCGGCATCGTCTCTTGCGTTTGCGTTACAGATTTGTCTCTTAACGTAAACGAAAAATTAACTTGTTAGCGCGTTACGACATATAAAACTGTCAAAATGTGTTGTTTCTTTTAGCTTTAACTTGCTTTCGCAAAAGATACAGAATTTGCCCCCTGGGCACCCTTGTTAAGTCATCAAACGCAGCGAATCACTTGGACTGACCTATTGCGGAGGTGTTGGTTATCCAATGAATGGTTCCAGGGGCGGCGGTACCCATACCCGCCTACCAGGTTGTGTTATTTTTGAACGACGCAATTATCATTTACTCAGAATCCATCTGTGTTATTTGAATTTCCCAGGTGACACCTTTAGTTCGATTATAATAATGATTATTCTTGCAGATTCTAATAATATTGAAACTATTTCCTCACTTTAACCATAAATTTTATAAAAGCTTTCGATCAGTTTATCTGTTGACTTGACGAGAGAAAGATGCTTCTACGAATACGTAGTGATTTAATCTAACTGTATTTGCTTAATGTCCCTTTAGCGAGTCATAATTAAACAGAATTTTACGAGGATGATGGTTGTAATCTTCTTAATTAAACTCGCTTTAATATAACAGTTTCAACCTAAGATGCAATCAGCTTAGTGTAAGTAATCATCGAATAGGTGTATTTGCGACTGTTGCACGCAGAAGGCGGTCGTTCAGATTGACGGTGAACATTCAGTAAATATACTGCTACTAGTGTTACTCACACTAAGCCGATTATATCCCAATGTGTAAACAGGTCTAACAATTACAAGAAAAGCAACGTCATTCTTAATTAACATCAAATTTATTTACTCACCAATGAGCGAGAACAGCAAAATAAATCACTATTTCTGGTTCCGGCTAAGGGTGTATTTACATCTACCACCACCGCGCGGTGCAGAACATTACAGTGCAGACGCGACAACATTAGTTCCTTATATTATCTATGAACACATTCATAATATTACAGCGTACGTAAATGAAACCGATTCGAGGATTCACGGGCCAGGACCGGCTGAGATTGTCGACTAGAATATTTTGACGATGCTGGTGGCTGCTGGTGACTTCTGCGCCTCCGCAGTTAGTATGAGCACATACCATTAGTACCGCGATCTACATCAGTTGGCGATATTAGGTGCAGATATTGCTAAAACCGACAAGATGGATATCGATAAATTGTTTGAATTGGTCAGGGAATTTAGGTTGTAAAATAATAATAAATATAGTAATATAAAATCCTCAAACATATTGTGGCAGATGTACTCGTATCTGTACTGCACGGTGTAATGTGAATACTAGCGTCTGTGCCTTTTTGCACTGTCTTTACTGTTCTGCAGAGCGGGGCCGGTAGATGTGAAACTATTTCAGTATTATGAGTGTTTTTAGTAATATGCTATGCTCCTGTCAACTCTGAAAACGATGAAGTGAAAGATGATTTTTGGAGTGGTGTGAGCGATGTGATGAGATTAAAAAATATGAATGAAAGGATTATAATGGCAGGAGATTTAAATGGATGGGTGGGAGTTAGACGGGATGGATTTGAGTCAACCTTAGGTATATTTGGGGATAAAAGAACAAATGATAATGGTAACAGAATGCTTGAAGTATGTTTAGAGTGGAACCTTTTTGTATCGAATACCTTCTTCAATCATAAAGGTATCCACCAATATACGTGGGAAAGAGGAAATGAAAGGTCAATGATCGATTTTGTGGTAATTGACTCTAGGTTGCGAGCCGTCACCGCAGACACAAGAGTTTTCAGAGGGGCTGAGGTAGAAACCGACCATTTTCTGGTTGTGTCGAGAGTAAATCTCTTCCGCGGCTGGCGCTCTAAAGTGAAAGTGGTGTCGACTCCAACTAGAGTCAGAATAGAAAAACTGTAGAACGATAATGTAAGAAGTAAGTATGAAAATTGTGTAGAGATGAGATTGAATGATAAGGATATGAACGGTCTGAGCATAGACGAAACATGGGATCACATAAAAGTGAGCCTTTGTGAATCTGCTAGAGAGGTATGTGGGATAAGTACGCAAGGTAGGAAGAAAGGTGATGCATGGTGGGATGATGAGATTAAAGCACTGGTCTCAGAGAAGAAGAAAGCGTGGTTATGTCTGATAGCGACTGGCAGTGCTTCTAGCGAAGAGAGGATAGAGCGAAAGAAGTTTATAAGGGATGCAAGAAAAGAGTACGTGCTGGAGTGAAAGAACGAAAGAAACGCCTGGAAGAGGAAGAGGGGATCAAAATGACAAACCACTTCCAAGAAAACATTAAACTGTTTTGGAAGGAAGTCAAAAGGTCCCGGAATGGTCCAGAAAGCGGATGTGTGAAAGTGATAAAATCGAAAGATGGAAAAATGCTGACGAATGAGAAAGATATAAAAGAGATATGGATGAAATACTTTGAAGAGGTCTTCGAAAGCAACCCGAGTGATAGTGATTCCAGTGGCGAGTCAGGTATGAATGACGATGGCGTGAATGTTCCCAAAATCAGCATGGATGAAATTAAGAGATCAATTAAATGTATGAAGAATGGTAAGGCTGTTGGTTTCGATAATATTGCTGCTGAATACTTTAAAGGAGATAGCCGTATAATTCTCACATGGTTATGCAAACTTTTTAACCAGTGTTTAGAGGAGGGTTACACCCCATTAGATTGGAGAAGGGCTGTGATCATGCCTCTATACAAAGGTAAAGGGTCACGCATGGAATGTGGAAATCACAGGGCTATTAGCCTGCTAAGTTCAGTTGGAAAGCTGTATGGTAGGATATTGATTGAAAGGGTACAAATGAAAACAAAGGATAAAATATGGGATGTGCAAGGTGCATTTATGAACGGAAAGGGATGCATGGATCAGATTTTCTCGCTGCGTATGCTCTCAGAGAAGTTTCTGGCAAAAAACCAGAAACTTTTCTGTGCTTTTGTAGATCTACAAAAAGCATACGACCGAGTTGACAGAAAAAGTTATGGAAGGTGTTGTCCAAGTATGGAGTGAATACAAATCTTATACAGGCAATCGCATCTCTGTACGAGGGAAGCGTTGCATGTGTTAGGGCAAACGGTGATTTTACGGGGTGGTTTGACATCACAAAAGGTGTTAAGCAAGGCTGCGTAATGTCACCGTGGTTATTCAATCTATACATGGATAATTGTATGCAAGAATTGAAAGAGGTGGGCTTGGGCGCAAAAATGAGTAGTCTGCAAGTTTGTTGCCTGTTGTATGCTGATGATGCGGTGCTGATTGCTAACAGTATGGAAGATCTACAGTCCCTCGTATCTAGGATGAACGAAGTATGTATGAAGAATGAGCTAATGATGAATGTAAAAGTCTAAAGTCATGGTGTTTGAAAGAGAGAGTACGAAAACAGTGTGCAATATAGTTGTGAATGATGAATACTTGGAGCAGGTAGATGAGTTTGTATTTGGGAAGTATGTTTACGAGAGATGGAAAGACTGATAGGGATATTGAAAGAAGGGTGAATGCAGGAAACTCCATTAACGGAGGACTGAACGCGGTTGGCGCAAACAAAAAGTTGTCCAAGGAAGCGAAGCTAGCAGTCCACAATGGAGTGCTGATACCAACCTTGATGTATGGCAGTGAGGCATGGAACTGGCAGAGGAAGGATGAAAGTAGACTGAATGCTGTAGAAATGAGATCTCTGAGACGAATGTGTGGTAAAACCATGTATGATCGAGTGAAAAATGTTGAGATTCGTAAAGAATGCAAGGCTGATGTAAGCGTAGTGAGCAAGATTAAGAAAGGGACGCTTAGATGGTTTGGGCATGTAGAGCGAATGAATGAAGAAAGGAGTGTAAGGAGAATATATGACGCGAATGTGAATGGAAGAAGAAGCCGGGGACGTCCAAGGAAGACGTGGCACGATCAAGTGAATCAAATACTTGAGTCGGGCCATGTCAAAAGTCGGAATAACAGAAGAGAATGTATGAGACGTTGTATGAAAGTGAATGAAGCAAGAAGTGTATGCCAAGATCGAGTTGTTTGGCGGTCCGTCCTCTCTGCCTACCCCTGCGGGGAAACGGCGTGATGGTTAGTTAGTTAGTTAGTTATAAATTCTTTCACTCGGGGGCTTCCGTTTTACGTTCACCCACTAGTAGGGATTGCAAATTTGTTTTGGAAAAATAGAGAGTAGGTACTTACTTAAGAGAGAGAGAGATGAAAATGAAAGTGCTTGACAGCGTCACTTCTATTAAATTTCAAAAGGGTACCCTCTTAATAAAATATTAGATTATGGTATTTTAAAATGTTCGTAAGTTTTTTTTCTTATTTCGGATTTATTCCGGATATTCGGATTTTGAGTTTCAATAAATCCGATAATCCGGATCGCATTCTCTACTTATTAGTATCAGTGTAGCAACTCAGTTGTTAGTAGTTCAGCTGTCCGCCGTTTCACGCCAAGCGCTGTATTTCAAAAAACGATGGCAACTGGCGACAACGGCCATTATTAACGGCCGTCGAAGCTGACACTGTTGTCAGTCACTTATCATAGACTGGCGCTGGTACTTTATGTGGAACCGGAACGACATTTGCTCGCGCCAACGTCCATTGTCATTTTGTGACGACATAAAAAAATTCAAACTATGCATTTATGAAGTTTTGCTTCATGCGAATAACACAATTCAAATTCTGGCGTAAATGTCACAATCAAATTGACTGCTTAAAATTAAGATTTTTATATTAAATTTGTAAATTTATTTAGGTACTTTTATAAAGATTTTTTTAAACATTGCTATAGCTTAGGTGACTGAGATTTGGACTGTTACTCGCGTATTTACTACATATGCCGCATTCGAGATAAAATAGTAGATAGTGTGATAATAAATATGATATTGGTTCGTGCTTTGTCAACTACAACTCAAAACGAAAATTTGACCAAAACCAAAGCGTATTTAGGTAATTTTGCATTGGTTTTATGTTATTTCTGCAATGGACCTCCCATATGAACTTTTAAATCTCTTAAAATACATCTTACATTATTTTATTAATCCAACTAAATATTGAAGCAATAATTAAATAAACAATATGCACATATCGTATACCGAATAAATAATTCATTCTCTACTGGACTTCGAGTAGTCAATGAATTATTACAGACACATCCTTATCTCATTGGGAGTTAAAAGAGTGAGAAAAAAAATCGCTCATCTGTATGAAAAAATCGTATGCCTTTTTTTTTAAATCGTGTTTTTTTCCCCCTAGATATAAATGAATATAATCGTACCTATTTATACTGCACCAGCGATTAGCGATCTAACATCAAGATGTACTTCGGCGATTCTTTAAAACGTCTGTGGGTAATGAATAATATAACGTCGTGGGTTACAGAAATAGTTTAAAATATGAACATCACAATTTACTCAAGAAACTGTTCGTATTTTGATATAAAAAAATGTAACATCTTCAGTAATGAACTTATTTTAAAGCAACGTAAAAAACACGGTAAACACAGAAAAAAATTATTGCAAAATACTATTCCGTACAAATTTGGTGTTAACAAATTTCAATAGTCGCTGGGCCCACGGTCACCTAGTAAATGGCCAAGGTTTGCATGCTCCCGTGGTTTACCGCTGAAGCGCCACGAGTAGGTTTCATATGTACTATTTCTTAGAACAGAAAATTCCATAATCGCTAAATTCACAATGCACATATGTAATTTATTTCGGAATCCGTCTCAGGTAGTATTACCTACTCGTATACGGTCGGGTGGATTTTTTAGTACGGAATTTGAATGGTGCGCTGTTGGCAAAAGTGTTGTTAATTTAGTAGAAGCTTAATTTATTTTCTTATCTTTTTTATGGGAGATCACTGCAAAAACCCACTTTGAAAAAAACTGCCAAGATGATCTCCATTTGAATTCTTGGCAAATGTGAAACTATGTTTTTCTCAGAGTCGTTTGTTTTTTAATTCTTAAATTTTCGCTCGTTTTATAGATGCACAATTATATCATGAATAGCGTTTTTCGCAATATTTAAAAACGGTTTAAAATTATTTTATTTCCCCGAATGAGATTATACTTGTATTGATGTAAAATAATAATTCAATTTGTTGATATTATCACCTCTTTGATAAACCTTCACCTCCCAAACTTTCTTAATAATCCGGCCTATAGTCTGGTATATGACAACAGCATGTCGAAATCTGTCGACAGAGTTTTACAAACCACTAAAACTAGCCTTACCTCCGTTACTGTGTTTGCCATCTCATGTTACTTCCTACTCATATCTTCTGTTCTATGACACTAACCTTTTTTGGGTTTATATTGACGGCCTCCATGGTCGAGGGGTAAGACTCTCGACTACGAATCCGAAGGTCGCGGGTACAAATTCCGGCGTGCGCAAGTAAATTTTATTTAATTAATTTGTGCTGTTTCACAATAAATTAATTAAAAAATAATGTATGGTATATTTGCGCACGTTCCAGAGTGGAAGATACTCTCAGTATCGCCCCGGTTAAAGAACACCATTCAGAATTTAATTATTGCTTGAAATGGTTTTTAGCCGTGTTTGGTGACCAGATCTGAATAGCCAGTTATTTATCCACCTTCCTCTTCCCATTTTCCTTCCCCTCTCCAACACCTTCAGCCTCACAATATTTCCCAATTGGGGATGCCATGGTCTCACTGACTCCTGACGGTTGTTAGCAGTTGGGACTCTTGGGCGGTATTCAAATAAAAAAATTCCTTGTCATTTCTGAAGGCTCACTATCAAGGCGAAAGGGGACTTTCTGCTCTCACTAGCTAGGTTACTTGCTTCCTTCTGTATTAACTTACATGATTTATTTTAATATATTAAATCGTATAGTACACGACGCAACGTGAAAAAATGTTGGACACTTTTATTACCGCTGTTAATTTGGGATAGTTTGAAAAAAGTATCAATACTCGGTAAATCAACATTTAAAAGTAGGTATTATTATGAAAAACTCTCCATATACATAAATTATCGAACAAATCAATATTTTGAGTGTACATTACACCAAATTTTAGCAAGAAATATCGTGCGCTTAAGGAGCAGAGGGACGTCGGTTAGTGATTATTATTTAATTCGTAATAATGATAACATTATTATACAATATGGTAAACATAAGACAAAAATATTTATTACATATTTTTATAATTACATTGGCTCAGCATTTATCAAAATCAAATCAGAAATATGTCTTTTTCTGACCGTGCTACGTATGCTTTACAAAATATTAAAATAATTTTAAAAAGTGGTGAAAAATAATTTCAATCCTTTCCCGTTACGCATTAAAATTTACTTTTTTTTTTTTCTTGGCACCATAAACAAAAACCTTCAAAGTATTTTTTGGGGATATTAAACATTTTTAAATAACGGTCAGAAAAACGTCATATTTCTGATTTTATTTTGCTAAATGATAAGTCAATGTAAAGTTTAAAAATGTGTAATAAATATTTTTCTCTTTAAAAATATTATGTTTATCGTTAAGAGTAAATATATTATACATATTTTGTGTTAATAAGTATTCCCCATCTGTCGGACAAATATTAAAATGTTAATAAAAAAAACGACAAAATATACATCATACATTATATAAATGCAATAATAGCATTAAATAACCTATTAGTATGATCAATGACCTCATAATAACACAAGTAAAATGGTGCTTAAAACATAAGTCATTGCAGTTTTTAAGTTTTCTCGAAAAAAATGTCATATTTGGTCAAATTTATTCTTAAATATCACAGAAATTTTTTCAACGTGATACCAAAAAGGCGAATTTAATCACTATTTTAAGAACGATTGAATAACAAAATGCGTATTTGTTTTTTTTTATAATACCGTTCAGATAAAAAAAAAATCTAATTAATAAAAATCAAAGCCTACGTGTTGTTGAGAAATTCCAACAATTTCTTGATTTTAAAAGAACATTCAGTCGCGTCTCGGTAACAAAGTGAAAAATTTCACGGTATCGGTTCAATTTCTTAAACTGCATCAGCGCAAATTATCGCACATGGTTTATTTAACTTGTGAAAAATGTGAAATTTCCATGGCGAAATATGCAGTTTCGCTTTGCATGGCAATAACGTAACGTGTATAATGTCAAATCGGGTGAATTTCCTGTTCGGAAAATGGCTCGAAAATCCGTTTGAGGTATTCTTGGGGTATTGAAAAGAAAATTCTTTGGAATTTAATACCCCGACGAAATACACCGAGTTAAAGCAGAGTTAAGACCATTAAAGTTTTAGAATGAGCGGGCTGGTTGAACTATTGCAAAGCTTTATGTGTTTTTAGGCGCTTCGGATCGAAGTAATCATGGATATTGAAGCAGTTATTTTAGTAATGTCCACGAGTGATTGAGTCGTAGTCGACCGATCTCCTCTGTTAGACCGTTAACACCAATAATGTTCCATTTTCAGTGAGCACTTCAAAGTTCTCATTAAACGCGAATAGTTGGAAAATTAATAGGTCTTCTGAAAAACTTTCATTGATTAACGGTAGTTTATTACAGTTTGATTACAAACCGATGCTCAATTTTTTTTTTGGTTTCTTGGTTTCTTATTTGTCAAGAAGTGATGAAACATTTAAAGTTACTGTCTCTAAATTTACAGGTTCTTTATACAAATAGAACGGCGTCTTTGCGCCTCACACTTTTCACCGCATGATGGTAGTTTTAAATGATACCTGGCCGTTAATATCAATTGAGTCTTGTGATTACTCTATGGAAAAATTTGTTCATAAAAACCTTACTAAATTGCACCTATGCATCATCCTCATAATCGGTCCGAGCAGCATCAGCATCAGCACTTTGGCATAAATACATGTGTCTGTTTGTGTTGTATTAGGAGGGGGGGGGGGGTATCGGCTATGGCCTATTTGTTGGAATCCTCCGCATTCGCCTTTGGAGATAAGGAAAACCATAGAAAACCTTATTCAGGAGGAAACGCCCATGTTCGACAAGAACGAGTTCGGACTTCAGTGATCTCGGTCTTGAGATCCTGTATTTTGTAGTATGCATGTGTATGTCTGTTTTGATGTTTAATAAAAATTTAATTCATATGACTACATAGTACCGTTAATACCGTATTTCACTAACCTGCTGCAAATAGAGCGTTTATAGTATTAAATTATTCTACATAATGCGACCGGAATTTACTTTTGGACCTTCCGCTATTTCGATATTTTACAATGCGGGAATAAAATTACCTAATAACTTATAAAAATCGAGTAAAAGATCAGCCCTACCCGGAAGCTCGTCCAAGGTAAGTACATCTTCAGAAAGAAATATTAAATATTTTTAATATGTATGTGTTCTGTTCAAAGTGGTCCATATTATCAATGTATGTATATATAAAGAAGAGTGTCCCCGGCTGTATTTTGTTTGTTGAGGTTGATGAAATTTTGCATACTAGACTTTCAAAACAAGAGTGAGGCCACTGTCTACCTGGGATTTAAAAAAGGAATCCCCATCTCCATTTACCACCCCTTAAAGCAGATTTTTGGTACTTCTTGATGAAATGTTGCACACTTGACGTTAAAAATAAGAAAACAACTCCTGAGTGAGGAGGGTAAGGGTAGGGGTAATTCATCACAACCTCAAAATTTTCCCCTAAACCATTTGTAACCACGGTCAACGCCGGGTGCTTCAGTCAATTCCAAAATGAAACTAATTTAGTAACCACCTATACATACATGACAAAACAACATTAATAATAATAATAATTGTATGATTTGTATAGCGCCGTTTTTGTGAAAAATCACCTCAAGGGAGCTGTACAAATATTTCTTAACTAATTTTGTACAAACAGACATAGAAAAACATACTTACCTGGCAGGTCGCTTCAGATGAACACAGTTTTATTAGAAAATTTATTTATAGAGATGATAGTTTTACATGGTTATTTGTTGCTCCTTTTCTATTGATGTTACATTTATTAGAAGATTGGTGGCACAAGAAGAGTTGGTATTTATTACATTGAAGAAATAGATCTAACCTAACCTAACCAAACCGATTATTTTATGTTGTTCAGTTCCACTGTTCTGTTTTATCCGGTTACCGTCACAATACTCATGTCTAATAGAAAATTTTTGGATTATAACATTTACACATTGGAGAGCAGATTAAACCACACAAAATTACGCCATTCCGAGATTGAATTCAGAGTTCGAGGATTTCCTAGCTCGGTATCACAAACATACCCGTATGTTTGAAGTGGGATCCGATGTGGTCCGTATATTGTTGAACTTCTCTACGTGTAATCAACATACGAGTACCCACCGACTTGCGCAGCAATTCGTCCAATCTGCATTTGCTCCGGTACGATTAGTTTCATGTTTACTAAGTGGCACCTATTGGCAAGTCCGTGAAAAACTCTTAAAATTTAATTTTATCGAAAGTCCACTGAATCAGGCGTGACTTTAATGCTTGTGGCAGAAATTTAACATTTTGATTGAACTTGAATTTGAGTGACGATTTATTTTTTCATTGAAATGGAGAATCAGGAGTTGCTGCTTTTGAGCTTTGTCCAATGTCACTGTGAAGACAACGTGTCCAGATTCTTGATGGATGACGAAATTACATTCTGTGCGTGAGTAAGAACAGTACTTACATTTTAAGATTTATATTATAAAAAGAAAATTCGTGGCATTTAAGTTTATCTAATGAATAATACACAATTATTGACAAGATTTTGGGACTTTGTAGTTTGACCGAGTGTTTACAATTGATAACGGCTGGGAAGATGATTATTAGACATCGGATTGAATGCATTTGCATATGCACATATTTTGATCTATTTGGTTGTTAGTGTACATTTGAATCTTTTTTGGTTGTTAGCGTATATTTGAGTATTTTTTTCGTTGCTGCATATTTGAGTGTTTTTTTTATCGTTAGTGCATATTTGAGTCTTTTTTTTTTGGTCATCAGTTCATGTTTGAGCCTTTTTGGTCGTTAGCGTATATATGAGTATTTTTTGGTCGTAAGTTTATATTTGATCCCCTTTTCGTCATTAGTCCACATTTATGGCATTTGATCCTTCAAAATAAGAGCCCTCCAAATTAAAATCGTTCGATATTTTTGACTTGTCTGAGAAAACGCTAATTTAGACCAGATTTCTGTTGGAGATGTGTGGGATGGACGGCCATTTTTGAATTTCGGCCGTTATCTTCCCCCCCATGTTTGTGGATATTTGGTGATTTGTAGTGCATATTCTGTTATTGATAGTGCATATCTGGTCTTTTTGATAGTGTATAATCTGATGTCTAAAGATTATATAGTTTAACCACGTCCCATCTAGGCATGGGTTTCCTAATCCTAAATAAAAATATTACCTAATTTTCAAAATAAATCATTCGGTTAACCCTGGGAACCTCAAAATAGATGAGAGTTTCAGAATTACATCGAGATTCGGATGTTCCCCTACATACATATATAAGAAATTTATCAAGAGTCCCAACTGCCAGGAGCCAATGTGACTATAGCATTCAGAAAAGGGGGGATATCTCAAAAAACGTTCAAAGGATGGGTTTTCACCAGGACTACACTGAGAGTATCTACAAGTCACAAAGGAATTCTGAAACAGAAACCGCAACAGTGTCTCCCTTAACCTGGAATTTTGACTATGCGGACAATGCAGCAGAAATCGTATTACTACTGAGGAATTCTAATAATCACACCGAAGTTTCTTATGAAGAACAAGAACTGTGGCACTCAAACCAAACTTGGCCTCTGGGTACTGTCGTATAAATTTGATTGTTCCATGGAATACGTAAAATACCTTTATGTATCTATGCAGGTATATTTTACTTGCTTAAAGTTTTTTTAATACTGACTGGCAAGGAACATAACACAAACTTCGGAGATATAAATCTGGCAATAAGAAAACGCAGCGGCGTATTCATAAAAAAAACACGAGCAAAATGAAATGGGTGAGATTTTCAGGGAAATACTACGATACGCCTCTGTAAAAACTCTGAGGGATATGAAATCAAAAATCTATGACGGTTGTAAAATATTTATGTACAGCCAAAGTGTAGAAATAAAATATTTTATCGATTTTATTGTGTTGTTAAATTCAATGGTGTGGGATGGCGCTTTTCGATTACTGTTTAGATTTTCAACGAGAAAACTGAGAATTTGTTTATTTTTCATATAATTTGTTTATGTGCTGTTTGGGTAGACTACACATATTAAAATAACTGTTAATTTACAAGAAACCAGCTGAAGTACCCGGCGTTACCCGGGGTTATTAATAGTTTGGAGAAAAGCTTTATAATCCATAACCCTACCCCTACTCCTATTCCTACTCCTACCCCTACTCATATCCGTACTCCTACCCCTACTCCTACTCCTACCTCAACTCCTATTCCTACTCCTACCCCTACTCCTATCCCTACTCCTACCTCTACTCCTATTCCTACTCCTACCCCTACTCCTATCCCTACTCCTACCCCTACTCCTACCTCTACTCCTACCCCTATTCCTACCCCCACTACTAACCCTACTCTTACCCCTACCCAAACCTCTACTCCTATCCCTACTCCTACCCTTACTCCTACCCCTACTCCTACCCCTACTACTATCCCTACTCTTACCCCTACTCAAACCCCTGCTCCTATCCTTACTCTTACCCCTACTCCTATCCCTACTCCTACCCCTACTCTTACCCTTATTCCCTACCACTACCTAGTAAATTTATTCTTATTTAGAACGTCAAGTGTTCAAAATTTCATCAAGATCTACTAAAATTTGGTTTAAAAGTTGGGAAAGGGAGATAGGAAGGTTTTTCGAAATCTCATAAAGACAGTGACCTTTCTCTTGCTTTGTAGGTTAAGTGTGCAAAATTTCATAAATCTACGAACAAAACTGTAGATTTTAATACAAAACAAACAGAATATTCACCAGAATATATACCACCACACAATTATTTGTTAAATATCAAACAAAAGATAGAAGATTTGGTTTTTTAAAATGTCTGAAATCTAATATCTTGTCCTGTAGCTATTATACACACATGTTACATAATTTTTCGAAAATGTAGTCCCCCACAATAAAAAAAGAGACATCACTTCTTTCCACCTTATTAATGGCTACACAAAACAACATGGAACTTTGTACACTGTATAAGAAGTTCGGGTAGGTACGCCAAAAGGCATACAATTACGAGCCCTTGCATGTCCAAAATAAATACAGTTTCATGGTAATCATGAAAACATTATCAGAACAAATTAAACCAACCAAAAAACGACATATCTGCCTATAAATTGTAAATACTTGTAGGCCTTGTTTATTTAGTACATAATATATATATTTTTTTTAATTTTTTGATAAATTAATTAAACATTGTATATAGAACGTTATATACTCCTATAAAACTAGTAAACAAGCAGGTCTCTCTGAATAATAAAAAAAACATATAGCAGGCATTAATGATGCCCTGTCTTGTTAACGTCTGATTACTTTCTGCCATTATGTATACATTATTAATGAATAGCCCTTTTGATCAATATTGGTTACAACAATACTTGGAATATTTTTATTCGAGTGTCGTCATTAATCAGCAGCGAAGGGCCTACCGAGTTTTGCCATTAAAAAGTCTGACCCTAAAATTTTTCATTCGGTGGAGGTGATTAGGCATTTTTTCGAAGTGTTCAATATTCAAAACGTGGCTTCCGTGGAAGGGTCATCACTTTAACCAAATATTTAATTGATATCGGGGGAATTATTTGAAAATGCCTTGATTTTATGGACGCTTAGATGGTTTGGGCATGTAGAGCGAATGAACGAAGAAAGGAGTGTAAGGAGTAGGGGTAATATATGACGAAAATGTGAATAGAAGAAGACGCCGGCGCCGTCCGATAAAGACATGGCACGATCAAGTGAATCAAATACTTGAATCGGGGCATGTCAGAAGTCGGAATAACAGAAGAGAATGTATGAGACATTGTATGAAAGTGAATGAAGCAAGAAGTGTATGCCAAGATCGAGTTGTTTGGCGGTCCGTTCTCTCTGCCTACTCCTGCGGCGAAATAGTGTGATGGTTAGTTAGTTAGTTAGTTAGGGTCTTGGTGGTGAAATTTTTTTACTGTATATTGAAAGTTCATCAATTTTTATTGTGTTTTATTTTATTAAATATAAGCAGCTATCTGCAGTAGCGAAAAAAATTATAGCGAAATCTGTGACTCAATTGAAGATTTTAGCTATTAATCGACAAAATATCGTAAATACAGTAAAAATAAAATATTATAAAAAGTATACATATAAGGTACAACCAAGTGATTAAAAGAGGTTAATATTTAATAATCATAACGCCGTTTTTCTACATGAATCACCCCCATACCATTATTTTTTTTTGTATATATTTTATTTAGTTTTAATATTTGAAATTTTATATCTAGAGTTTAACTCTTTATTTTAAAGCTGCTATAACTATTTATTACCTGTGCACTGAACTTCATAACTTTGAGATATAACCCTCAAAAAATTGAAAGGGTTTTAGCTTCCTTTATATTTAAAGGGAGTTCATTGAACAATTTAAAACCCTTATAAGAGCCCCTTATATTATTTTGTGTTACCTAAAATCGTCGCAACTTCTCGTAGGGTAATTAATACCTTAGAGTAATAATAGTGCTACTCTAAGGGTAACACTGGCATATAGGGAAGTGACGTAAGGTATTGATATACATCTTCCTATAGGTATTTTGCCTTATTTATCTGTGCAATGTTCGATTTTTATAAAGCTTACCAAAAAAATTACCCAACTAAACGCCGGATTTCCAGGGCTTAATAGTGCACAATGAGTTGTAGCAGGGTTTTCTGAATGTTTAGAGGTGCTATTGTACTATAAAATGCCAAAATAAACTAGCCGTAACGGATGCACAGCCCCGCACCAAATAGTGCAAATAAACCGGGAGGATTTGTGTGGAAATTGGCTGAAAATCGGCAAAGAACATCTCTAACAATGTGTCAACAAGATACAATGTTCAGATAGTACGGTTTACCAGAATATCTACGTTATACGAACACAGTTTATTATACTTACTTACGTACCATTTACATAAGTTAGAATTGGCTGTCTTGGTAATGCACAGATAAGGATGCCGCAAATGAATCGAAATTATATTTCAGTAATGAAAACTCGATCATGTTTGTGAAATTAATAAAATCTTATTGATGAAAAGCTTTTGCTATGACAGAAATAGTGATTTCGAGTAAAGGTGTTGGAACTAACAAAATATGATTTGCTTCTATTAGTTTCCGCAGTATACTTACATAATATATTAAGAATTCTTTTACCCTATATTACTATCACCGGTTTTATTTTTGATCACAATAAAATTTATAAGCGTTTCTAACATTCAAAAAAATTATCGAAGAAAGCAATCACTTTACTTATATGAAAAAGTTTTTTCTTTATAACCACTTTATTAAATTTACACATATTTTGACCGGTTTCGGTTAATCTTAACCTTCCCCAGGACTGTAATCATATAAAATGTAATCATATAAAATGTAATCATATAAACTGTAATAATATAAAATATAATCATATAAAATGTAATCATATAAACTGTAATAATATAAAATATAATCATATAAAATGTAATCATATAAAACGAAATCATATAAAAGATAATCGTTTAAAATGTAATTATATAAAATGTAATCATATAAAATTTAATCACATTAAATGTAATCATATACAATTTAATCATATAAATTGTAATCATATAAAACGTAATCATATAAAAGATAATCATATAAAATGTAATTATATAAAATGTAATCATATAAAATTTAATCATATTAAATGTAATCATATAAAACGTAATCATATAAAAGATAATCGTATAAAATATACTTATATAAAATGTAATCATATAAAACGAAATCATATAAAATGTAATCATATAAAATGTTTTCATATAAACTGTAATAATATATAATATAATCATATAAAATGTAATCATATAAAACGTAATCATATAAAAGATAATCATATAAAATGTAATCATATAAAACGTAATCATATAAAAGATAATCGTATAAAATATACTTATATAAAATGTAATCATATAAAACGAAATCATATAAAATGTAATCATATAAAATGTTTTCATATAAACTGTAATAATATATAATATAATCATATAAAATGTAATCATATAAAACGTAATCATATAAAAGATAATCGTATAAAATTCTAGGATAAAATTACTCATTTTTATTCTTCTTATGAAAATTTTTAAGCATGTATTCAGTACCTAACTCTAAGCAGGGCCGGTTCTATGCGGGCGCAATTCGAGCAGTCCGCTCCAGGCGCCATTTTTTCAAGACGATAGTAATATCTAACACTTAACACAGCGCCTTTGGGGTATAAAAAAGGCGTTATAGAAATCATCAAAATATTATTATTTATTGTGATCACTACCTAGGCATCTGTTAATGTGCTCAGCGCATATGAATTAATTTTTAATAGCCCGTAAAACTCAGTAGCAGGTTTTACACCTACGTTTTGGAACGAGTGTTCCACTCAGAAAAGTCCCACAATGGACTGCGCTGCAAACCGTTACCTTACTTTACCGTTAGCAGACTTTACTTCCTGGAGCGCCGCTTGAGGAGCGCGTCCCGAATCCCAATAGGTGATATTCAAAATTCACATCAATCATTCCATACGTTTAAAAGCATGTACCTAGCTATCTATTTTTTGTTCGAACGAAAGAGTGAGACCGCGCTATATGATTTATTAATATTTCTATCTTTTTCTTCCAGCAGTTTTCGCCGGCCACTTTCTTGATATGAACACATTCAAATATGAAAACGAGACGAAAGAGTAAGATGGTGCTATATGAATATTAATTATGCTGTCTCATTCTTCCAGCGATATTTTCCACCCAAGAAACGTACACATACAAATAAAAAAAATCATTTGATAATACTTGAAATTGATGGCGTTAGTTCTGTGCAGTATAGTATATCTCTCAGCAATATTATGGGTTTCGCGGCTTTTGTAATTTTGTAGGATTATGCATTGTACATCACAGGGTTGTTGTAAGCAATTTTTGTGATATTCAATTTTGACAAGAGACAAGGGGCGATAAAATTTTGCGTGCGCCAGGCGCCGCTTAGCTCAGGGCCGGGCCTGACTCTAAGCTGGCGAAATTAAATATCGAGAATTAGGATATAGGTATGGTACAGTAATTCAGCGAGCTTCCGGAAATCCTTGTCATTAAATGTCTTCATAAACAAACTCTCGTCAGTTGTCAATTCGTATAATTTTGTATTTGATATGTACCTATTATTGCATCATCTGCGTGATTGAAAAACGGATTAGATTTTCTGTAATTTTTTTGTTTTAAATTCGCTGTGAAAAAATATGGATATTTTGCATTCGATTACTCATCCCTGCGTGGCCCCACGTACAGTCACTGTATAAGTCAATACAAAGTGTATAGCTTAGCAGCCGTCTCGTACCCCCGGGACCCAAATCCGCTGCAGATCGAGCTCGAAACGGCGATTGTCAATTATTGTCACTGCGGGGGGTGAACAGTACCCAACCTGCTGAAATGATGTTTCGTTTGTAGACTTTGTGAGTTTCCCGGGAGATTTCTGATTGAAAATGCTATTTAATTTAATAAATTATACAATTATTCTTGATCTTTCAAATATTAAGTTTTATCTTTGACAAAAATGATTAAATGATAACTATCTAAAGTTGTGTATCATCAAATTATTGCATTAAATTATTAATACTAAATACTTTCAGATTTTTGGTAGTATCATGTTTTATTTATTTTTATTTTTAATTATTTATTTCTTTTTTTTATACCTGCTATGAGTCCCAGCTGCACCCAACCGTCTGGAGTGAGACTATGGCATCCCCAATTGGGGTATGTTGTGAGGCTGAAGGTATTGAGAAGGGGAAGGAGATGTGAAGAGGAAGGTAAGGAAGTACATGGCTATTCAGATCAGGTCACCAAATATGTCTAAAGCCATTTAAAGTAGCGTTTCGATTGGAATGGTGGTCTTTTACTAGGGCAATACTGATAGTATCTACTACCTTGGAACGGGTTGCAGATGTACTGCATATTATTTTTTATTAATAAATTGTGAAATAACACAATTTTGTCACATACAATTTACTTATTTGAACCCGCGAAATCCGGATTCGTAGCCAAGGATCGTAATCACTCAACTACGGACACCGTCAAATTTAGCATGCGCTGGAATGATTTACAAAAGGACAAACATATTATGGTGAAATTAAATGATTTAAAAGAAGCGGTAAGCTCGGCCCCCATTACGTAGTTCCTTAATTAATAGGTACCCAAATAAAACGTATTATCATTTTTTTATGTAATCGTAAAATATTTTTGAAGGTAAAATATTTTCAAAGGTAAAATATTTTATACTGATTGTATATTCAATTTTCGGAATAACTTGTTGGAGCTAATAAACTTCATCGTAATATATGTATTTTTAATCATTGAAGATAATATTAAAAACTCTCAAAATGAAACATGAAACCGAAAATATTTATTATAATTATATTACATACTTCCATTTCTTAGTTATTAAAAATATGATCGGTTGGAATGAGATGATTCCTGACGATAGATGCGTACTTCCGAAACCGGTCGAGATTATTATATTAAAATATAATAAAAAAATGATCGAGGGATATTTGTACAAACCACTAGTTTATAAATAAACATAATTGTTTTATATAATTATAATAATTAGTGTTTTATAACAATTTTATTTATTTTTAACATTTTTTACATTCATAAATACAAATATTTATCCTATCTCATCACTTGTTGTTATTTTTTGTTTATTTTTATAATTTATCTATGCTTATGTAATTTTTTTTAATAATTTGTATCCTGATGACGGAACCATTCGTTTCGAAATATTTTGATGTTTATTTATTAAATAGCAATTTATACAATGAAAATGATGCCAGAAAATAATTTTTCCTTAATTGAAGTAGTGAAAAAAAAAACTTTGTTCGGCTGTACAAAAAAGCTTTTAATAAAAGCTCTTTAATAAATTAAGGAAATGAATTGAAAAAGATATATCATTAAAAAGGCGGTCGCGTAAACTCAACATTACGTCAAATATCCAAAAATATATACAGGGTACAACTAAGTAGGAAAAGCAATCTGTCCCATGCAATGCTATTAGGGGTAAATTCGCATTTGGCAATATTAATTATTTTTCTCGTCTTCTCGATTAATCTCTGTCCCGGAACAAAATTTCATCCCGGTTTTGTCATACTCGAATCTCCCAGAGGCAATTTTCTACATCGGCTTTGGTGGAAGTGAAAGACGTGGTACTACGTACAGTGTACAATGTATATACCCCTATATAGTAGGTACTCAGTTCTTGGATTCGGTAACTTCTCAAAGTTCAGTGTTCAAAGTTACCACAGAGTACTTACTTCGATCGCGATTCTGTGGAAACATATGACTTTATGTGGACTTTTAAGTTGAAGGGTGAACTGTACAGAAATTGAAATTTATTTATACATTGGAACTTTAATATTGCATTGAGGTAGTAAAAAATTCATAAGAACTACCTTTTTGAAAACTCTGGATTTGTATACAAAATAAACAAACACCCACCCGGGACATACTTCTTTATGTAATAGAAGAAGACGTATGGTATGTATGGTACCATACGTCTTCTTGGTATGATGTATGGTAGTTGGGCATGAAACTGGCAGAAGAAGGATGAAAGTAGACTGAATGCCGGAGAAATGAGATCCCCGAAGCGTATGTGGTAATACCATATATGCCGTATTGCAAATGTGGAAATTCGGAATTCATTTCATTTCATTTTTTCATTTCATTGCCGGCAACCCGGGCGTTTATTGGCATAAAATTTAAACATTTACATGTACTTTACCCGTCTCACTAGACGATGTCTGTTCTGAGACGGGTAACAAAATAAATATATAGATATATAAATGAGATAAAAACTTAAAAATACATAATGAAAAGTGTAAACCATATAAAGTAAGTTTTGAATACAAAGTTTAAATAGTGTAAATGTAAAGTTACAAAATAAAAATTAAGAAATTTAAAAAAATTAATAAACCTAAAAAGGATTATTCAAGAGGGCATACTAAAAATGTTTAGATTAAAAATCATACATAACAGTAATAATAATAACAACATCAGACTAAGGAGAGTTTGCAAGTAACGTTTTGATGCAATTCCTTTGACTGTTCATTAGCCATGTGTTGAAATTTTTATATAACCATTTTAGGTTGTTTTGCGTTTTATGTTGAGAGGTTTTTCTTAGGAAGATGTTGAATATGAGAGGTGCGAGGTAGGATTCATGTTTCTTGGCAAAAGTGGATTTAATATTAGGTACATGAAAATGATTGTGAGATTTAGCTCTTGTATTTTGTGAGTGAGATATGTAGAAAGGTGATGATTTTAAGCAGTTATTGTAGATAATTTTTTTTAATAAATAACTTTCTTATATCAAGAATGCTATTTCAAATTAATAGTTGTTCTGTAGGATGTCGATATGGTTTTTTAAACATGATTCTAATTATGGTTTTGTGAGATGAGTTCAGCGCCTTAATATATGTGTCTGCAGCTCCACCCCATGCTGATATTCCATAAGTTAAAATGCTTTGACAAAGGGCATGGTAAACATTTTTTAATCGTTTTAGTGACATGATGTTTCTTATTGTTTTAAAAATATAAGAAAGTTTCCGGATTCTCTTTGCAAGTAGGTTAATATGGAGTTCCCATTTTAGTTTGCAGTCCACTATTAACCCTAGATACCTAACATTATCCGTGTGTTCAATTTTGTCGCATGTGCAGTTTGAGGTTTTAGGGGTAATACATGGGTGTAGGTGTAAATGTGGAAAGGTTTTTGGTTGTCCAGCATTGGTTTTACTGAAAGATTTTTTTTTTTTTATTTTTTTTTTATTTAATATAATAATTTTTTTTACAGAGAGTATATAAAAATAAGACATGATTCATATAGTGTAACAAAAATATAATATAGCTATTCCTCACCATAAAGAAACAAGGTTCTTGTGTTTGGTGAGTGATTATCGCTTAATTAATCAAATCATAACTTAAAATATTGTTGTACAATAGCAGGAAAATATGAATTTGTCGTGTAAATTTTGTAATATCACCTGCTAGAATGAGTTGTTGAGTTTTTTTTGTTATTTTCGAGAAGATTTTGAAGAGTATTAAGGAAAGGATTTAGATCTTTATAGCACGGTGGTCTATAAATAGCAAAAACAGATAAATTGGAGCCTAGTGATATTTTTATGCAATTTGCTTCTGTTATGTTAATTTCGGAGATAGAGCGTTCAGAGACTCTTTAACGAAGATCACAATTCCATCATTTTGGTTAAGTTTAGTAGTAGTGTGGAATGTTTTATAGCCATATAAGTTGATATCGGTGTAAGAATCACCTGTCCAACATTCACTTAAAATGATGATATCAAAGTTTGTATTTAGGTCATGTAAAAGGAGTGTGAAGTTGTCAAAGTTTTTCCGAATGCTACTAATATTTTGTGATATGATATTTAAGGAGTAATTATCAGCAACGGAGAGTTTAAAATCTGTCGTATTGGAAAATATATTTTCTACGTTAGAAGATGGTATGAAATCAATATTTAGTGTTGAAGCCATTTGTTAATGGTGAGTGCACAAGTTTATCATGAAAAATATTAGTAGAAGTGATCTATGATGGTATCCCCAATTTTTTTAGGTCTATTTCATGTTTTATTTGGATTATTTTTTCCCCAGGTCCTTTTCGAACAAGCAATTTACATGATTTGAACCATACAAACTGGAAATGGGTTTCTTTAGCCGTTTGCTTAGTTTTCCAAAGCAGTTCCTTAAAATAAGGTGAGAGGACTTCGCTGAGGTATATAGGTGATTTAGGATTTAATATTTTGGCAGCATTTTTGAAGGATAAAATCGAATCCCTCGTTTTCAGGCTGTGGAAAGCAACTTGTAGTTTATCCGGGGCGTTCGGTCTGCGATCCTGGGTCCTGGTCACCAATGCAAGAATGCAAGGATGAATAAAACGTATTGAAGGGACGCTTAGATGGTTTCGATTACTATTAAATTAGTCTAAACTATAAAATTCCATCTACCGACGAGGAACACAATACAAAATGTTACATTTTTCTGCAACACGTACACAACCAACTATAAGTCTTACTCACTAACCAATAGGGTGCATGACCTGGTATTGTTGATTTATTTGCTGACACCATTTATAAAATAATGCGTCATCTATACCAGCACTTTGATGAATCCTACAATTAATAGCGTGGATAATGCGGCGTTAATGATTTGTGTTATAATGTTGTTTAAGTTTTCTATTTTATGTTACTGCTAAACATTTAAAAAATGTTTAACATTACATTACGGTTTAAAAACTCGTACTTATAATTTTCGGTAGCTCTTTATATTCTGTTCTAAAAATCCACGTAAAAGCCCAGATGGGCGTATAATCAAATAAATAAATACACATGTGGAACGGATGAACTAAGACAGGAGTGCCCGGATAATATAATATGACACGACAGTGAATGTTAGAAAAAGTCAAGGAAGCCGGAGGAATACATGGTACTACCGAGAGAATCATTTTTTTGGGTCGGGTCATGTCAAGAGTCTGAACAACAGGGGTGTATGTACGAGACGACGCATGAATGTGAAAAAAGCAAGGAGTGCATGCCAATTCAGAGTCGTGGGCGGTCTATATAATTCTCTGCTTGAAGAAATTGCGTGAAGCTTTTTTAATTTGAGCCAGTGATACTATGGCATCCCCAATTGGGGTATGTTGTGAAGCTGGAAGTATTGAGGAGGGGAAGTATATTTGGAAGAATGAAGGCGGAGAAAAACCTGGCTATTCAGTTTTGGTCACCAAACACGGCTAAAGCCATTTCAAGCAAAGTTCCGATTTTCAATGGTGGTCTATCACCAGGGCGATGCTGACAGTATATACCACTCTATACCAGTTTACTCTAGTCGTTGATGACTAATAATGACTGATAAATGTATAGCATTAACTCAGATTATCTTTACATATGGAGAAAATATTATAAAATAAAAATAAAACATCTCACAAAATTTTATTCTAAAAATATTGTCTTGAATCAAAATCTTGGATTTGAATATCTCGATCTGAAGGAATTTGATAAAGCCCTTTAGTTAGGGATTGACTGCTCGTTTTGTTTTCACGCTTTGATGCATTGGACTGACATTTTTCAAAATTGGAAAAATGGTTTGACTGACAGGACGTAGGACCTATGTTCGATTCGAGATTACGATTGAAAAGAGAGAGACATTTTCTGAAATGAGATAAAAAGTACTTAGGAGATTTATTATTATTTTGGTTTCATTGCCATTACTATTATATAAGTCGGAAACGCCTTAGGGAGACATGGCATGATTAAGTGAACCAAATACTTTAGTCGGGCCATGTCAAGAGTTAGAAAAACAGAATTGTACGTGTGAAACGGTGTATGAATGAAGTAAGGATTGTGTTCCAAGACCGAGTGTTTTGACGGTTCGTTGGGAACAGTTGGGACTCTTGTACGATATCCTCATAAAAAAGGAAAAAAATCTTTTCAGTGGATAAAGAGGTAAGAATTAATGGTTTTTAATAAAATAAGTTTTCTCAGTAAAAACGATTCGAGTTTTTCAAGTTTCGAACATTGTAAGATTCCCAAATTGATGGTTGGTGAATTCCAACTCTAAGGGTATTTAAATGTTCCTGTCTTCCCGAATCCGACCGAATTTAAATCACTGAACCAATGCAGATCACTTAGGAAACCTTCCAACTAATCTAGTACCTATTGGAGAATCGATCGAACTCTGGAATTTGATCGGGTTCTCAATTTACTCAGAAATGAGAAAATAAAGAGGATTAAGTATTAAATTAACCGGGTTGGTTATAATTAGCAGAGGTTTATCATTTAAATTGAAAATGTTGCAGTATTTCGGTGACAGCTCTAGTGCATTGAAAATTGCGTAAAATTTTCTGTCTCTACTTTCTCAAATGGTCAATGACAAGTATTTTTAGACAGGATCATTATTTCAATAATGAGCTATAGAATTTTAAAATTTAGATTTACCCCTCTAACAAGGTAATATATTGCTTAAACTTATAGAAGTGTATTATGGACTTGTCCGTATGAAGTAAGGCCAATTTTTCCTTACTTATTGTGAAAATAATTATTCATTTTCAAATACCGAATTATTGCTTGGGTAGATATTCAATTTTACTAACCTGTTTGGGGCCTAAAAGTCGAAAGGTTGTATTTAAACTGGTGATAACAGTTTTCATTCAAATTAGAACAGATACAGTGTATAATATTCTTCAAGAAAAAAGATTTTATACGTTGTTTATAAACTGGGTAGTACGTGGCGATCGGATCAACAAATGTTTTAAAAGTGATTTTAATGTCATAAAAAGAACGAAAAAAAACTAAAGACCTAATCTAATCCAACGCAATAAAACTATTTTTTGTTTTGCTTTGCTTTTTTTAATTAAAGAAAATTGTAATTTAGTTAGATGAGATTGGCTTTTATGAGTTTTTTTCTTCATATTTTAAATGACTTTATATTACTTTTAAAAAGTATGCCGATTAATACGTGTGTTGATATATCATGGAACCAGAACTAGCTTATCTATTTTATCTATTTATCTATTAATTATTAACGCCCTGATTGGCTTCTTATATTTTAACATTTCACACGATTTTGTGTACAGAAAAAAAAAGGTTTTAAGTTAACACAAAAAGGACATGATACATAGTAATTATATAAATTTAAAATGTTTATGATATACTCGTATATGTATGTATAATAACGTATAAGTGCATGACACATATAAGTTATAAAGTGAAAAGTTCTTAAGTTGCAGATAATACATAAATTTTGAGTGCATGATACAGAGATAGAAAGAAAAGAGGAACAAGTTTTTAGATTGTAGATTAGTAAAAAAGATAAAAAAAAAAATTATACAATTGCTATTATGCGATGCTCTTATAATAGTCGCAACGTAAACATATGACTCCGGTATCTTTTTAACATGGTTAAACTTATATTAAATATATCTATAGCAGAGGTGAATTTGATATTTAATATTCACAGAATATGTTCTATAATTTTGCCTACTCTTTACAATTTTCGTTTGAACCATTTTTTTCATAGATTAAATTTATACGGAAAACAACTCATCCACATTTTTGTACACAACCGAGGGTTTTTACGTAACCAGGTAGGCTCTGTCAAAGAATACGATTTCTAGCATAATGCTTTGGTATTCAGCAGTCGCCCAGAATAAAAATCGGGCTTGTCCCTTATTGCATTTTCAATGAAATATTGATTTGCCGGTTCAATAAGCACGGAATTTCAATATCGCCTTTGTCCTGTAGAAAGATTGTCCAATATTTCAGAAAACTTTAAGCTATTGCATTCAATTGTTTTTACGAAACAAAGAGTCAATGGGAATTTGCAAATTAAAAAAAGAGTAGAGCATACAGTCAACAGAAAAATGAAACAAGGGTTATGATACATCTGTTATCTTTAGTAATAAAAAAAAAAATTATTTATGTTTCTTTGTATTTATTTTTCCTTAGTTGAAACTTTTTTTTTTTCATTTTTTGTTAGTTTTCACTATGCAATTTTGTTTTATATATTTTTTTGTGATATCACAGAATATTTCCAACTGTTCCCAATAAGGACGAGGTAATAAACTGATTAATTTAGATTATTTATTCGTGTTAGCGTATTATTTGGATGTTCTATTGAAATGTTGTTTAGATTTTCTTTTTAAATGTTATTTTGGCTTCAATTTGAATATTATTTTTAATATTATTCGTATTACCTCGATTGAGTTTTACGATAATGACGAAACAGGTAGGCTATCTTTAAAATATATATGTGATTACCACACAAGAGTCCCAACTCATCCCAACCGTCTGAAGTCAATGAAATTATGGCATCCCCAATTTGGGTATGTTGTGAGGCTGAAGAAATTGAGGAAGAGATGGAGATGGGAAGGAAGGAAGGTGGAGAAGTACCTGACTTTTCAGATCTGGCCACCAAACACGACTACAGCCATATTAAGTAACGTTTTGATTCTGAATGATGGTCTTTCACCATGGTGATACTGACAGTATCTACTACTCTGTTTGTTTTTGTTTGTATTAACGAGTACTCCTTTCCTAAACGCAAGCAATAGCTTACATTTGGAAAGAATATGTATTGTACAAATATGTAAAAAAAAGCTTACCAATGGCTTCTTGTAAACTGTAAATACCACTTTATACGAAAGAAAAAAAAAACATAATTACTGAAAAATTGACAAACTTTAACGAATATTTTTCAAATGCTAAAGGTTGTTTCATATAATTATTTCAAATTATTCAGGAGCGTCTATGGTACACTTTTAAATTCAAAGAGAAAGCTTGGTGTTTTTTCTTTCTAAAACTGTTTATATCATATGTCTGACCATAATAGAAAGAGAGATAGAACTAGTTTCACGAGGACATGTCATTTACTCACAGATTAGCAAACCGTGAGTCAAGCGTTTTGATGTTTCGTGGCAGATACGGCACTAAGTGGTAAGGCCGTTTTAACAATAGGTACCTACGCCGTGGTAATAACCTAATTGTTTTTTTATTCCGACCTTAAGCCCCGCGTAATATTTATACCACGATTATAACTAAGGACAAGAGTATTTATAACAACTTACCTGCATTCTGCGTTGAAGCGCTGCAGAAAATCGGTATAAACAAACGGACAGGTAATTATAGGAACGCAATCAGAACCAACCATCTCACTCGTACGTGGTTTGACTCAATTAGCCTAAGCCAAGGAATAATCTGCCCACAATAACTCCACTCCGTCTTTCCGGAGAAACGTTCCGGCTAATTCAACGATACGTGCAACGGAATTAGAAGAACGTTCTGGGAATTATACCGAATACGCCGGGTTAAGCATTCAAGCGCATCAATATAATTATTGTTGAATTCTTGTGCTTGAAATTCGCAATTCAGCGAGTCTGGTTAATTCTTGTTCACGGAATTCGTAATTCAGAGAGACTAGTGAAGAATTGGGTCTAACACCAAATTAGGCAAAATCTAGATTGCTTATGAAGCGTCAAATTCCTGTTGGGTTCTAATCCCCAAAACTAGTTGTGGTTTAACCCTTAACGCCCCATGCAACAAAATTGCGATGATATTATTTCATTTCAGAACATCTTCTAGAAATTATATTTTCTAATTATTAAATGATATTTTTTTTCTTTTTAAGCCCCCCAAAAAATGCGTTCGCAACGGATATTTTCGTAAAAAAATTACTGATCTAGTAACACTTTATGATAAAATAACAATTATGTAAAAAAAATGTTTTATAACGTTTGTATAAATAGTATAATTTTATACAAGCGTTGCACTTTCAATCATTTTAGAAATAATTACGCTTATTCAGGTAAAATAAATAAAATATGACGAAACACGTGAGGTAAAATTTATAATATCTCATCTTTAATGAACACACGTTAAAAGGGGTCTATACTTTAGTTTAATCCAGTCCCACCTAAATTGCCTAATAGAAATATGGGGAAGCACATACATTATATACTTGAACGAATTACAAATAATAAAGAATTAAAAAAATTTTCAATTATTACCCAGACACTCCCGCAAAAAGCTATACCAAGAAATAAACTTGCTGAAAATCAGAAAACTGTACGAATATAATACATGCCTATTAATCCACAAAATACAAAATGGACACACATGAATACAGAATTTATAAAAACATCACGAATACTCGAACACTACACAAGACAAAATAATAAATTGTACACGAATACAGTAAAGACCGAAAGTGATAAAAGAAACATTGGCCATGAGGGTGTACATATATACAATCTCCTTCCCGTTAGCCTGAACATGGATAATCGAATAAGAACATTAAAAAAACTGTTCAATAAGGTCGTGAAATGATAAAGAATCTGCTATGAATATTTAAAAATAATATAAGAAATTACAGGTATGCAAAGGTTGTCAATACCTTTGTTCATAAAACAACTTTTCCAAGTTCAATGATAATTTGGGATAAAATGAATGATCTTTGCGCATTGGTAATAAACGGTTTTTAGTTCCATAAGGGTTTAATTTACAATCTGCTCGTCTGCGGTAAAGTGGCAGTGGAATGGAGCATAAATTAATTGAAACCGCGACTCGTTCAAACTAAACTGCCATCAAGTCACCATTGTTTATAGGGTTTATGTGAGGCGGCGATATTCCCTTTAGAGGCTTTTAACAATAAATACTTTTCAGAAATCGTTAGATCTAAAACTCGGTTAGATGGTGAGCTTTAATTGATCAATAAACTCACGTTCGGGTATGTCAAGTCTGATGCGCCAAACAGACTGGTTGCACCCTCTCATGGGAATGTTGTCAAATTTGAGGACAGAGCTTTCAACGTACTAGGTCCACATTCTCGTGATTGTTTCAGGTCAGAAACTAGTCTAACCTAATAAATTTAAAATCACATCTCTTTAGAAAAGGCTGCCTTCCCTAACAAAAATATAAAGCGTATATATTGAGGTGATTCTATCACAAAACGGCGGTATATAAAGATGACTAATTATATGTTTATATATATAAGTGGTCATCGTATATATATAGCGGGTGAATCAGCACATACCGGACAGATTTAACTAGCAATTCGCGAGCATGTTTTGAGTAAAAAATGTAGATATCATTTTGCTGCTCAAAGACATTTTTTTCAATTAAAAACAAACAAACCAAAAATTTGTATCACACGTCGCCACTGATCACACTGCCACACGTCGTAATGGATCACGTGATACGTGATCCATCTTATCTGTACGGTGCTGCTGGAATGAGACGGAGTGCGTATCATGTAATGCGCTAGGTTGTACCCAGTGGCTATTTAGTTTACTATTTTTTAGTTACTATTTTTAATTGAAAAATCATCGGATAGAGAAATGAAATCGGCATTTCTTAATCCAAATACGCCCAGGAATGCATGTGCTGGTTAAAGTCTGTCGGGTACGTGCTTATACAATATTATAATAATTTTTGGATATCCTATAGGGTTTTTTACTGCTACATCATATAGGCGGACACAATATTATGAAGTTATAACGGTATTGTGCTGTCATGGAATCATTAATGCATCTTGGGCATGTTTATATTATGTTTCCAACAATATCACACATCTCAATAAATGTCTTGATGATTCATTTATTTTCAGCCAAGAATTCAGAAATCATTTAGCAAAGACGTCTTAAAAATACGAGTATTTATTTATTTTTTCCCTTTAATTAGCTGTCATAGAGCCAATCAAGTCAGTCAGGTTAAAACCACTCTATATCCAAAGTTAGACTTTTAGATACTTGCAAAGTAATTTACGGCATCAATTCAAATACTTAATTAATGCAAATCACATAGATTCATGCACGGTGAGTGGAACACTTCCCTCCATCCCACTACAATGGTTCCCTATCCTCTCGAACATCGCACCGCCCACTGTAAGGCAAGAGACAGCAACCCTCAGGGAATACAAAAAGGCCTCGAATAGTAACATTCCACTTCAAGGTGACCTTGCAAACATTCCAGCCAGCTGTCTGACGACCTGGAAACCCTTTATTAAATTGCCAGGGTTTTCTCTTCTTCAGAAGACTTGGACCTCATTAAACCACATCAGGTGCAGTCACAGCCGTTGTGCAAATAGATGGGGACAAACTGTGGACATATTCAAACAACAGAACACATTTTAGAAGAATGTCCCCTTTACCAGTTTCCCAATGACAGATCTGTGTTGAAGCAAGTGACTCCTAATGCCGTCGAGTGGCTGAATAACCCCAGTATCCAGTACTATGACCTCCGCAAACTCTTCTCCACCATACGAAGAAGATGAATATATATTCAAAAAAATGACATCACCCTTTGACCGTGCAATTATCGATATAAGTCGGTTTCTACGCTACCGTAAAATAGTTAAATAAATATTTCAATTTGGTTTAAAAAATCACCTGTGCACGTTCACCGCTTTGTGAAAAGTTCACACCCAGGGCCCGATTACAACCCCGCGGGAGGCAGCTCGCTTTAAATGTAAATTCTGCAATACATAATGCATCGGAGTATCGCGGCGCCTCGCGGGCTGAAAGCTGCCGAGGAAACCGAGCTCTGGGACCCAAATAGACAAAACCGTGAATATTACCTGTGAAACGATATAACGAATGAGGTGTTCTCACATCTTTTACCTGATTTAATCCAAGTTACAGATTTTTTTCTAATTTGATGGCAGTGTTTTTAAATCCTGTAATATTGATAGATTTATCGATTAAGCGACAGGTTTTTGAAAAACATGATGCTCTTAATTGTATTTAACGTTAAACATTTTCTGAACTACGTAATAAAATGTAATGTTTTACATCATTAAATGGGTGTTTTATGACGATAAACAAGCAGCCGTTAATAGAATCTAAACCGACCAAATCAATATACCGCCTATATGCTTGACCACAAAAAATAAAATCTGTAGAACACCCAGAGTGGTGGGTACGCTGGAAATCGAAACATTAGTTGCAACGGATTTAGCCCTGTTTAGTGACCATATCTGAATAGCCAAGTGCTTCTCAACCTTCCTTCTTCTCGTCTCCTTTCCTACCCATTCCCTTTAGCTACTTATTAATATACAATACTTTTTAAGGATAAAATGGAAACGCTTCGAAAATAAATACGATTTACTGTAAAAAAGAATTTAACTGCATTTTCGCATCATTCGTTCAAATTTGATTTCACACTTCCAATGAATAAAATTTTACACGTGGATCCACTTTGAAACTATGTGCGAGCATGGAAAGCCCCATACGAGTACTCGACAATATTTGACAAGATGCACGTGAAATGTGAAATACGACATCGAAGCATTTTTCGAGCGGCCATATTTTACTTTCGACTGTAATTCCTATTTTATTCGCGGAAGGTCTGAATTTTTCATCGCGGTGCAAATTCTCTGATCGATACAGATTTGCAGTCTGGTCATTTCACGGCTTCTGCATGCGTGATGTATATCTGGGGAAATTCAAGTTTTCCAGGGGAACGCACTGTCACGTAGACAAATACGTGCTTAAGTGTGGAAATAAAATACTAAAGCGAATATATTTCTAATTTTCGGACATATTTTTTATAAGTTAAGGCGACGCAATGCGAAGTCGTGCAAAATCATGTGTTTTTGGTTTGAAAATTTAATTACCTGGAAATACCATAGATGATTTAATTAAATACTGTAAGTAGAACACACCTTGGCCTTTAGTTTAACAGGATATTTTTTTTGGCGACTCTTTTTATAAGCTGAGAAAAAAAATGCTTAAAGTGTAAAATATCCTACTTACGAACCGCTTTTTGGATGTTGTCACATTGTTAAACTATATATTATTATTATATATATATTTTTTAGAATAAAACAAAAAAAACAGATCATATTTTTTTGCAATAAAGTTAAGAAGTTGTGAATTCTTGCTTGTCGTTTGGGTGCCATAATTGATTTGACAGTGAAAGTAATGCCTTGTGACAACTATTACTATCTCTAAACAAAGAAAGCAAGAAACATTATTTTAAAAATTATATTTCATTCCATACATTTATTTTTCAAAATATATCTAAATAATAAAGTTCTTAAGTAGGTACCTACTTGTGTTTTCCATTTTCAAAATATTCTACCCAAACAAACCTCCTTCTTTTGAATATGTAATTTGTGGCTAACCAGAGTGGTATATCTATGAGCTAACTTCAATACAACATGGCGGGTTGAATGTTTTTCATATTAATTTTAAAACGTTTTAGCAGCAGTTTTACATATTGGATTTCTTTCAAACTACTCTCTAAACCTTCCTGGCACTAATAAGAACAAACTGTGCTTTTTCAAGTGAAATCGTCAAGTAATTTTTGAGAAAATCGAGGACAGACAGACAGAGAAACATTCATTTTCATGTGTTGAGGTTTGTGGGTTTCTAACCGCTATATAACGGTCTCACGTGGCGTGTTACATTTATTAAAAAGGTTTGCATTACATATTAAAATAAATGGAAACTCATTTAAACTTTCCCAGGCCTGGCTTCGAACCACAGGCGCTTCCGTGCTAAATATCGCTTACCGTATACGAGCTTTATAAACGGTATTAAACATGTTTTCACGAGCTATAAGAAAGCTCAGCGATGATTTAAAATAATAATATGCTCGAGTTTAAATTTAACCTACGCGGGTAAACGCATTATCAGACGTTATATAAATATCAGTTATATCAACGACAGGCGTTCAAATAAACACAAGGAAAAGGTAATAAACTGATTTAATTAATTTATATTATTTTGGATGTTCTATTAAAATGTTATTTAGATTTTCTTTTTCAATAATAATCATATTGCCTTGATCATGTTTTACGATAGTAACGAAACTGGTTGGGTATGTTTTTTTTTTTACTTTTATGTGATTACCACACAAGATTTCCAACTGCTCCCAACCGTCTGGAGCCAGTGAGACTATGGCGTCCCAATTGGGGTACGTTACGAGTCTGAAGGTATCGAGAAAAGGTAGGAGATAGGAAAGAAAGAAGGTGGGGAAATACCTGGCTATTCAGATATGGTTACCAAACACGGCTAGAGCCATTTCAAGTAACGTTTCGATTCTGAATGGTGGGCTTTCACCAGGGCGATACTGACAGTATCTACCACTCTGGAAGGTACCGCCATTATACAACATATTATTTTAGATGAATGAGTTGTGAAATAATACAATTTAATCAAATAAAATTTACTTGCGCACGCCGGGCTTTGAACCCGCGATCTCCGGATTTGTAGCCAAGGATCGTATCCACTCAACCACGGAGATCGTCAAAAAAGTTATCAAATCAATAAAAAAAATTGTAATTTATATTTCGATAGTGACGAAACTGGATGGGTATGCTTAAACAAGTTATCAAATTCAATTCATTTTTAATGTTATTTATATTGCCTCGATGACATTTTACGATCGTGACGAAACTGGTTGACTATGTTAAAAAAAGTAATCGAACCAATGACATTTGATTAAAACAAAGTAATTTTACAACTTTTTAAATTTTACATTTACCTAATATCAGTCTGTTAAGATGTTCATTATATTGGATTTATCGAAAATAAATTATAAATAAATACATAGACATCTATAAAAAAAAGCGTGTAGCAGAGCTAGTCTTTCGATTTTTTGACAATTTACGAGGAAAGCATAAATCTTCATTTTTTAACACATTTACGTCGATTTGCAGGCGGAAAAACTAATTTAATTAATCTAGTAGACAGCATTAAATTTTATTATGAGTGCTACCATTTAAATCCAATCAAAATCTTTTTTATTAATACTTATATATTTAAAAAAATTACGTTTCATTATAATATTAATAGTTGATAAATTAGATGTTTCAAGTTCGAGACTCAGTCGAAACTCAATAATTTTTTCTGCCTTTTCTGTTTTATATTAAGATTATTTTAATTATCAATAACTATTCTTTGTATAGGTACATCGTTGGTAATGTTAATAAATTTAAATTGTTCTAGAAATAAACAAATAATTTGATTCCGATAATTTTTTTTACATTTATATTAGATGTTAATATTTTAAAAACGATTCATGCAGCATTTGAACGGTTATCTGCTTGTCTCCATGTACATGAGTACTAGTATTATATTGTTATGTAAGATTTCAGTTCATAAATGTTTCTTCCAGCGAATGCCATTTATTGGCATTCCCAAGTGTCCCATATTCCGCAACATGCTTGGAGATAAGGTCTGCATTGTTCGCTGCTTCGGGAAACACCTATGTGTATTTTCTTATGTTGGTACTAGGTACTGGTAACTTAACTCTTTCAGCACCAGCTGCATGAAGAAAAAAATACTGATTTTGTGAAACAAATAGCCTCATGTTTTGTGTATCGTTTGTGAAGGATATTTCTTAAAGTGACATATCTCCTATGTAAAAATCGAACATATTAAACAAGCAAATAAAAATTATCTAAGGTGTTAAATAGCATAAAACATGCTCTAAATATGGAAACAAAAGTGCAGTGCTGAAAGGGTTAACCTTTCTATGAATTTCCTACCCCTTTCCTATTGCTTTATTCAATAATATTATACACCATGTGTAAAGGGAAAGAGAACGTTGACTTTTGTCATTTAGGCAGATTTTTGTTCGCCAAAACATGTGGTACCTACGCAATATTATTACAATTTCTCTGTCACAATGCTGTGATATCTTTTAACAAAAGGAATAAAATAAAACTAAAGCGGAATAAAAAATGCAGGTTTATATTATACAGGGTGCCCGGTATCCGGTAAGTACCTAATCGATAAGATTTCAACTAAAATGGCCCACGATTTTCAAGTTATATGAATATACAAAAAAAATCCCCAACTTTTAACTCTCGGGGTGTAATTTTTATATCGAGGCCTTTAGGGGGAAGTTGTGAAAAAACGATCAAAACACAAATTAATATTTTTGTTTTCTTTAAAAACCTACAGCATAAACGCAATTATAGTTGTATTTGTAAGAATAATATTAAAAAAAAAAACAGTCTGAGAAAATTCCTTCATTTGTGACAAGGGTGACAATTTTAGAAATTAAAAAAAGTCTAATAATTGAGATAGTCTAATAAAACTATGGGACTTTTACTAAACACGTTATTCCATTTTCGAAATGGCTTTAGAATCCCCCATCCATAGCTGAAAGTTATTCCACTACTTACCGGACACCCTGTATTTCCAGAAATTGGAACATTCGTCAATTTCTAGCTTAACGCACCTATCTTCAAAACTTCCATCTTTCCGAAATATGATTCTGTGAATTTTTCACTGAGAACAACACCTAGGTACCGTTCTACAAAAATAATTAGGAAATATTTTTTATGGCAGTAAGTTGAGCATTCGTACCTAAGCCAGCTGAAAAACTATGTTTTTCGTTTAAAAGCAATTTTTTTGCTTTAAAACATATGAATGACTAAATAATGAGCTTAAAAGATAATCATTTAAATAGAATTTTACAGACACTATTTATGGATAGTTTTTACAAAATATCTACAAAACCTATAGTGCCGACTACAAATTGAAGTATGTCAAACTGAAACTGTTTAATTTATGTTCATAACGTTCGTTAAATCATAACTTTTTTAAATACCACACGTAGAACGTGTGGTATTTAAAAAACATAGAAACATAGAACACGTGTCAAGAGAGAAGTGAACGTGTGGTATTTAAAAAACATAGAAACATAGAACACGTGTCAAGAGAGATCCTTCCATGGTCATATAATACAAATCAATCATCATTTTAAGTGCCAAGTTAAGGATACTTCATTAGAAACAAAACGTGTGCCGAGTCGGGTATGAATGATTGTAATGTTACAAAACAGTATTAGTTACCTGTATTCCATAAACAAATGACTAATTTTAAATTGGTTCTAGTCCCAAGCAAACCAATCTAGTTTCCCGGACCACATAAAACATTGCAATTTTCTGGTTAGAACAATCGTCTTCACCTCCTCGTGAAAATTAGGAAGGGATCCTGTGCCGAGGAAGAGGAAGAGGGAAGAGGGAAGTGGAAGAATGACGGAGGAGCCATCAACCCTTATCTTCTCCAAATTAGAACCCGCCTCCCTTTGCAAATTACGACCACTGGCTGTCGTAAACTCATCCCTGCGAACCTGTGACGCGCTGTCTAAACCGGCGGATTAAAGGATAAAAATAATACTTCTCAATTTGATGTACAGATGGCGCGTGGTGTGCGGCTTTGCTTTAATTAAATAACATGATATTGCTTGTATTATTATTATTATCTTTAAATGCTGGGGTTTCCTCCTATTTCGGGATGTTTTGTGGAATGGTAAAATAAGCGTAAGCGGAAAATTTGTTTGTTTGTTTTGACGTTATGAAATTTGCCAAATGTTTTGTTTTATAGAATTTTTAAGTCAACGCAAATAATTTTCAGCTCGCAACGCCATAAACACGTGTTGAATTTAAGGTTATTTCAGGACAAACATTCGTTCGTACAAACAGAGGTTTGTAGTTTAGGACATTTACAACTTTATGGCACTGAAATGTGAAGTAGTTGATTAAATTCATGAGAGCCAAATCATCAGATTTTTTAGCTGGACAGAAAATTTTTGCTTCGTGACCAAATATCATTTATAAAATAGACAATCTGGGTGTTTCGCGTAGTAAAAACTTATCAGCGGTGAGCTCTGGCGTCATAACCTACACATTTGACCTACAAAATTTACTTTTTTGCATGATATATTTATGTTCCATGAAATGTAGAATTGTAAATATTAAAAAAAATAATAATATACCTAGGCAGGTATAAAATACCTTAAAAGGAGTGTTTAAATCTCGGGCAAAGTCGGGTGATGTAACTAGTAACTGATGCAGTGAAATATTAATTTGAATCATAAATTTGTCTTCTTTATTCCATTCCTAATATTAAACCACGAGGTCTCATGTTAAGGAGAGATTAGTATTTATATCGAAAAATCAACAACAAAAACTTCTTCATAAACATTTTTAATGAGGGTTGGTAACTTGTATTGCTATATCTAATGACAAGGAACCAGTAGGGAGCATCCATCCTGGTGCTGCTGTATTCTCTTACCACACCTGTGATGTAAAAGAGTTTAATATTATTAATTAATATTCCAAAAATCGAATCAATATAATATCTTATTTTAAAACCCTTATAATCCATTTCACCAAAAGTCCCTGGTTCGTCAGGAATAATATAATTAACTCGGGCTCGACAATCCCTCCACTCCGAAAACATAATAAATTTAATGATCGAACTCGAATCCCTCTATATCCAACCTCGGCTGCTGGACTCCCAGCATCGACCCCCTTCATCTCCGTCCAAATTCCATCTCATACCCTCCATTACCTTAGTGAGCGGGCTTAAATATAAGATTGCCATCAGCAAGTGCCGCTAGCACATAAAACACAGTTTACAAATCTTTGAAATAAAAATAAATAAAAGCCCACAGTAGCAATAGGCATCCCGCTAACTGGGTAGAAAAGATTATCTCCACATTTATACACCTCTAACCACAGTTGACACAGGAAGAGGAAGAAATGTTCCCTGGCACTTTACACAAAAATTTTACAATTCAATACTTATAATCCATGTTTTCAACAACGGATTATCATTATATTGAACATACTAAAACATATATCTTGAAACTCGGATTTTGTTTATATAAGTATAGATAATAAGTATTAAAAAAACATTTTTTTCTACCCGGCTTTGACGGAGATTTGATTAAAAAAAAACATTGAAGGAAACATTGAAAAGAAACATTTTTTTAATCATTCGAATGTTTTGATCCCAACAGCTTGTAATGGCGTTGGCACATAGGACCAAAAAAAATTGCGTTGACTTAGATGCTTTCATGAAAAAAGCTGTGGTGATGTCAAAACTCACTACCTACCAAAGAGTTTTTAATTGGGCGAACTAATACATCCTCTACTTTATAAGTTAGTAAAATGTTAGCTAAACCAAACCTCTTAAAAAAAGTAATTACGCTATCTCTCATATCTCGTATATCACAACATTTAAACAATTTTTTTTCAAGTGAACTTTAACTAAATTTTTACGATTATTTTCTGAAGGAATATTTAATTCGGTATACATATAGATGAAACATGTAGACAAATATGGAAAATACACACAAAAAAATGCTAAATGAAATGGAGCACTAAATAAGGGAAAATTAGAGAAAAGTTTCATTTAAATACCAAAATTAGAAGAGAAGTTATTTAATACAATCGATATGATGAGTGTATGTAGTTTTAAACTAATTGTAAATGTGTTTCTAATTGTCAGATTTTTTGTTGCCTTTCTGAAACCTGAAAATACGTCATGAAGTTGTACATATTAAAAATGACGTGTTTTGATGAGTTCGTCTTGTCGTAAAATGTGATATATTTGGCCAAACACTGTTATATCTTCGTGAATTGTCGCAGTATTTTCGCAAATTTTTATATATATTACTTATTCCCATATCTCGCACCGGACAACACAGATTTGTTTGTTTACTGACTAACCGTGAGAGCTTGCACAAAGCACGGAAAGATATTGGTCTCGAGTTGCCGCTTGGTGGGGAACTCATATCGCTACACTGCCCGGGGTGAAGATTACTTATAAATTCCAACTGAGAACAAAAAAGAGAAAAGAAAACATAAATAAATAAAACATAAAATCATGAATAAAGTATAAAAAAAAAAAAAAATAATGCAAAAACAACATAAAATCAATGTCAAAACTGGTAAAGGAGAAAAATTATAATAAGAATCCTAATAGAGATGAGGACAAAAAGGGGGGTGAATTATAATAGACATTTGGAGACATGTGCTATAGGTATGAACTTTTTGATGTTCACTTTATTCATGAGAATAATTTGACAATGCAATGCGATTTATAAGTAGGTAATATGGAGATTTAATCATTTTATATCGTGGATGCAAAAAGCGACAAGACATATTGTAAAAAACTTTTAAATATCGAACTAAACTAAAAGTGTCTAGGGGAACGAAAGTCATAAATCGGGAATGGACATAAAATTCTCTTCTTGTATTTTCAACTTCTTTTCAAACATGAATACTTTACCTATTAGAATATTATGTATATCTTCAAAAACAACTTTTTATTAATCTCATTGTTCATCTTTCTATTGCATGTTTTCAAATTTAAGTATCCATTACACAATCTTGTTCACATATTTATCTTACTCAAAAATATTTCCACCAATCATGCCCCTTTACCCGAATATATTATACTTCGGTTTATTTTAAAGAACAAACAATTTGGGAAATTTTACAGATGAATTGAAATTTTATTCATACATTTACCGCACTAACTGCGGATGCTGATTTATTACTCGTCCCGCTTGTTCCCAACAGACCTGGCGATACATGTTCTATTTGATAAATTAATCGTGTTTGAATTGGCGAACTGATATGATTGCCATATATTTTGGTACCATGTACTAATGGTAATGTCCATGATAAATCGCTTATGGATTATCGGATTTCGTCCTGATGTCACGATTGTGCTTTTGACTAATATGTCGAAAAGCAATTAGCAATCGGCTGCCATTTAGTCTGATTGCAAAAACTATTGTTGTTTCTTACCACTAGAATACCAACCTTCGTCAAATCGGCCACGCCGAAACATATTTCTTTGAATGCGTAGTAGATTAAAAAAAAACTTTTTGTAAGAAAGTTTTGTAGGTTTTTTTTGTTTTCTATTAGAGTCCTTGACTCGTCATGTCGATGATGGGATAGTTCTGTAAAAATCTCACTTTCAGAATCTCGTATTTTTTTTATATCGAGTTTTATTTTAGGTCAATTTCTTTTGCGTTTTTTCTGTTTATTTTTTGTTATCGCTTCAAAATAAATAATTACCCTTACTTTGAGGAATAAATTCAAGGAACAATTTTAATAAGGCACAAAATATTCTAATAATGCCGCTGAAAACTATTCAATGTAGATTCTAAAATTAATATTTCGAGTGGTTGGGAGTAGGCACCGTGTCAACAAATAACCATTGTGAACAAACGCTGAACACTGTCAACGCTCAACGCGGTTAATGAATGTTACAATTATTATCAAATTTTACAAGCTGAATTAGCTCGTGGTGTTATTTTAGCAGGCGTGTAACTCAAGTCGCGTTCCTCTCGCAATCCTTTTGGCGAGCTATCCCTATACGCTGGGATAAAGTCAACAATGACGTTTTAAAATATTTGTGTAAATATAATTGAAGGCATTGGAAATAAATTTGTTTTGGGGATGTCAGTTATATACCGACATGCATCTGAGAAATTTAAACATTTAAGGGCTGGTATATTGGTCGGTCTTGTTGCTCGCTAAGAGAGGTAATTTATGTAAATCTTCGCTAAATTTTATTCGTGGTAATTCGGCCGCAAATAGAGTTTGCAACGAGTTCCGGCATTGTAGTACACATCTGTCAAATTGACATTAACGTAAATAATTGCACACTTTCGTTTCGCCAAATTTACGTATATTCGTATATTGCCTACTTATATAAGTATGGATTTTGATAGTGGAATCTTCGAGTGATGAGAAATGTCGATGATATTAATTGATCCAAAACAGTCTGGAAAGTATAAGAGGGATTTTAAAAGTACCAATGTCAGAACTGTTTGCTTTCACGAATAATGCACTGATTTCAGGAAAACAAATACTATTTCCAATTCGGTTCTTTTAAGACTTTTTAAAAATCATCTCGTAAATAAAAACCGCGTAAAAATAAACAACGCTCATTGACATTTGAAAATGTCGCGATGACAGTTTGGTTATGCAAAGGAACACCTCTATTAAAACCATAGACAAAGCGTGTAGTTTTGGTGATATCTATTCTTATGACTCGCTAAAAACATTCCTCAGTTATACCATAGAAAACTTAATTTTGTATGGTATAACTGATAAATTTTTTTTTTTCAAATATTAAAATAACCATTATGGTGGACTTTACATTAAATTAAAAACGACCAATTTACGTCGGAACACAAATTTTCCGTAAATAATTTAAAATATCTACCCGAAAAACTTTTTTTTTTAAGTTTTGCTTTTTATATTTTTATTTAAATAATCATATTTAAATAGCAAACATGATAATTTAAAAAAAAAATAACAACAAACCCTCAAATTATTTTCAAAGTGGCCTTATACTACATAATTTAAAACAAATATTAATAAAATACTTCACATACGTACTAGATATTTACTAAGCCTTTAATTAAAAAAATATATATATTATTCAGTTTGTATGGGTATTTTGGCTTAAAATCCAAAATTAAGTTATGTATGAAACAGCCAGCGCAGCCGTTCCTCTAAAGTAATATTAGGCCGTTGATAAATCAGTTTAAATTATCTTACGACGTTATTTTTCAACGACTTTAATGTTGCTGACGTTTTTTCAAATTAGCGTTAATGTCTAGCACTAGTTGGAAGTGGAGAATTTGAACACTCTTTTCTAGGGTGGTAAAACCTGTCAGGGAAGAAGACGTATTGTGCTATTTCGTCAGTGTCCTTCTCGGGTAGGCTTCGTCATAAGTCATAAGGAGAATACATTCATAGATCAATTTATGAATATTTTATGACAGGGAGATGGAACCAGGCGTATTGTGTGTCGTTTGTGAATACGAAACAAGTTCAAAATATCTGATAAAAAATTCCACGTTTTTGCTGTAAAAAGAATATTAACATTTTAAAAATCTTCTCGGGTGTTTTTAGAATGTGGTTACAAAGCGTGGTTTTTTGTGAGAGCGTCTGAATAACTGGGTTATCACTAGCTTCGTACGCTAGGTTGATAAGGCTCTGTATTTGTCGACCCATTTACCCACATGTATATTATTTACGCTTCTAGCACTCTGTGGATTTAAAAAGAGTTTATAATATTATTTCGTGCGTTGTGGAAAATTAACCCGTTACTTTTAGAATCAAAGTCGAAAGTGTGAATCACTACGCAGTGGAGGCCATAGAGAGCGCCTCCGTGATAGTTTTTTTTTCATAATTATGGCATAATGTATCTGTCTGGGGCGTTCTTGACTACTTTTTCCTTCCATTAGTTCATCAAACATTCTCCATTTGCTGTACACTTCCAAACCTACTACTTAAGCGTACGTAAAAACGTGGTTTAAATGCACATATGTTAATAATACGTCTGGTATAAGAATTATAATTAGGTACAATTTTACCAAAAATAACTCTCATTTAACTACAGAAGTAGGTACATTTTCATAAATTCTACTAACAAACCCGTTACGAGAAAACTCATGGGATTAAAAAACCAAGCGAAGGACCAAACCACTCAAATTATCAATCCGAAATACAATATTAAACCCGAGTCGGTGAAAAAGTTCGGGTAAATAATTTTTTTTTTTAATCTTTTAAGGCATACAATTTTACTTATGACTTATTTACGACTGCTCCAAGAAAGAGGGCATTAACCAAAAAAATACATTTTCGACTTACTTCCATATTGGGATTCATAAATTAGTGCCATATTGAGCAACTTACTAAAGAAGTTATATATTGCATTATAAATGAATACATTTACTTTTTTTGTTTAATAAACGTTCACTAAAGAATATGAATAAGATTTTAAATATTCAAATGTCTCTCCCTCAAAATGACCTGAAATGAGTTACTACTTTCTTCGTTGGAACAGTCGTTGTTTATTATTTACTTAAAATTTTAATCCAGCAGGAGTGGGTGGATGGTGCAAACCAAATCTCCTGTATTAGATGAAATAACACAACAACACCACGAACTATACATGTCACGAAGTATTTGGTCCTTCAGATTGACTCACTGCTCACTTGGAAACATTATATTGACCACGTAAAATCAAAGATTTCTCCAGTAACCGGGGTAATGCACAGATTACGTGTATTGCTTCCCACCCCTATGCTTCGATCATTGTACTATGCTATGATTCATTCCTACTTGGTCTATCTGCCTTTCGAGTATCCGAGGTTTCGCTACCAAGAAAATGATATCTGAGGTACAGATAATTCAAAATAGGGTCCTGCGTAACATTTTTTGCTGGAAATGGGATACACCCATAAAAGATATTTACCGGGACTCATTGGTATTACAGTTTGAGATTATTCCTAGCCATGAGATAACAAACACTATTTTAAATATGATCAATGCCGTACTCACACAAACATAAAACTTAACTATAATCACGAAGTTCACCAACATAATTCACGACAACACCACAAACTACACATATCAAAAATATACTCGACAAAATAAGGGCTGAAATCATTGGAATACATTGCCTAATCAGCTATAACAAGTCGCCCGAGGAATTGAGACAAGTGTGCGTTTCGAACAAATCTCGAATGGATGTCTGAAATCTTTTTATTTTAAAACCCCATTTGGAATACTATTTATTAAAGGTACCAACTCTCTTTTGGTAGCCGTCCTCTAGAACGTTGTTACGTATTTCTATTGTATCTGTATGTTTCGAGAACGTACATTTATTTATGTTATTTTCCTGTTGTTTATATATATTTTTTAAATTTTAAATTCATATACATATTTGCCTTCATATACGCCTTGAAAACTCTGTGAAACCTAATTTTATCTAGTAATAATTAATAGTCCCATAGAGAGTTGATTTGATATCTCATGGGAGAGCAACATCGTTGTATATGTCAATTGATTTTTTTTTTAAATCATGTTAATTTTTTTATAAAAAGAAAACTATTTATAAAAAAAAGTAAAATAATACTTTAAGTAGACAAATATTATATAATGAAAAACGTAATAGGTTGAATAAATTATCGTCCTTCAGGGTGGTCGCCGCTATGATATTCATCTTCCACTCACTGCTGTTGTAAGTAATTAATGCGTGTTGGAATTTGGGAACACAACCTACTTCATTTCTTTGTTAGTGGCGTTCAGATTTTGCGTGTGGCGAAGCACATTTGAGGGAAATTACGCTTGAACGAGACCGCTTTCTTAAGATTGTACAACTGTAGAAAATTAGGTAAAATTAAAGTATTCAATCCATTTCGATCAACTTTTTTTTTTTTTGGTTAAGTTTTAAGGCTTCATTCGGGGAATATTTCAAGGCACAACACGCAGATATTTGTTTGCTTTTTCAATAATAACATTTGATGAATCGATTGCACCTGATTACGCTGTCTGACTTATAGAATATACATAAAATCATTATCCACCCAATTTCCAGCCACACCATCGTCGCCACTGTTAAATTACAAGTATCTACGAGGAATACAAGACAAATTGTAACATTTTTCTGCAACACCTACAATCACTAACCAATAGGATGGGCAACAAGTTTGGAGGTATTGTTTATATATTTTCTGACTCCATTTATAATGTAAATCGTCATCTATACCAGCACTTTGATGAATCCTACAATTAATTATTGCAGGTTAGATAATGAAGCGTTAATAATTTGTGTCATAATATTGTTTCAGTTTTCTATTTTACGTTACTGATAAACGTTGAAAAAAAGTTGTTTGTTACTTTACGGTTTAAAAACTCTATGTACTTATAATTTTCGATAGCTCATTATGATCTGTTCTAAAAATCCATGTAAAAGAACGGATTGGCAAATAAACAAATAAATAACAAATTTTTTAAATGTTGTGCAAGATTTTTCCACGATTCCCTTATAATTGGGTTTAACGAAACCTCTAAAGGTACCGATGTACCGCATTCTCTGAATAATGTGCTTTCCTAACACCTGCGCCTTTTCTCCGTAAATTTCAATGGAGCACCCTTATCACGTTAACTTTCCACTCGCGGCGGTTTTAAGGTACCTAATTATAATATTTTAAAGATTTATTACAACAATGCCATAAAGCTCTCAATTAGGAAGGAATTTGATGTAGAAAATAATGTGATATCGAAGTTACTATGTGTTAATTGTCAACCTAAACACTGAAATTTATTGTAAATATGTAATTTAATCATCCTTTCAATATGCTACTTTTAAAATTCAAACGAAACGAACGGAAAATATAACATATTTTAAGAGCGACGGAATTTGAACTCCGAATTTAATTGATCGAACTAAAGTTGAGATAAAAAAAAAACCCCGACCGGTTTTACCTTACAACGGTCATCTTCAGCGGGGTACAATTTTTAAACTTAGTTTAAATTGTACCAGTCTGTAGATGCCCCTTGTAAGCTGAAACCGGTCCAGTCTGAAATAAATAAATGGAAGAAAGTGACGAGTATAAAGGTTTTTTTTTAAATAAAAAATGAGAGTTTCAAGATTAGAAATAATTCAAGTTAAGACCTTCCTTAAAATAAAGTAAAAAATTTCATCTTCAATACAAATTCTCGTAAATTAATAAGTTCGGGTTTAAAACTTCGGTTACAAATTACATGCTCTTGCGAATTAAAAAAATGAAAAACTAATAACGACTTTCATGAAATGTGTATACCAGAAATATTGTTGGTTTGAAAAGGAGGTTGCAAATTGTAATTAGAAACACGACCATCGACAAGCGGTAGTTTCGAATTCAAATCCCGGTGGCACCTTTCCGGGTGGTTTTCTGTTTCGTCGTTCGAATATTATTAAAATTGTTTCAAATGTTAATTTATGTTGTGTTGTGCTTGTTAAATGTGTATATAAGTTATTTTAAATTCATACAAGCGTCATATTCTACGCGGTGGAAAATATGTTGGGTGTAAACACGAACAATTATTACACGTTATATACACACGTTTGATAACTGCCTCAGATCATAGAATTTTAGGGTAGTATTCTGGTTAGTTGCATATTTGTAACTACTTGTATTAATTAATGAACAGGAGGTAAAATGTGGGTAATAATGCAATTCACATTTGTCGGTCCACCACCTACCACAATAATTTATATCAAACCGTATGGGAACAGTGGTGTGATTTGTCAGTTTTCCAAAGTAACAAGAATAGTAATTGTGTTAATTCATCCAGTAGTGTAACGGAGAACTAGAGTAGAAAACTGCTTTTATTGGTGATATAACTTGTAACACATGCAGTGGGTCCAGTAAAAAAGGTTTAGTTTGTGAGATATATGAGTATTTAAAATTACAAAAAATAATTAAAACATTTAGCCTCAAACAAGATTATTAAGGTTAAAGAAGTGACGCTTGGATGGCTTGGGCACATGGCTTGGAAGTAGGGCACGCTCGAGGAAGACATGGTATGTATGAGACGACGTATGAATGTGAACGAAGCAAGGAGTGTGTACCGAGACCAAGTTGCTTTGCTGTTGATCATCTCTGCACACACAGGTGGAGAAACGGCGTGACGGTTAGTTAGTTGCTTTTGAACACTGTAAAATCAGTTTATTTAAAATGTGTAAATAATATTTATTTTAATTGTCATTATTTTATTTTTGATGCCTTGCTATTTTTTATTATTTTATTTATATTAATAAAAAAATATGTAAAAAGTTTCTAATACAAATGTTTTAATTTAATATTTTATAATAATTGTTTTTTTTGTAAATTATTTTTACTTTTTTATCAATTATTTACCTACTTTCGTCACTATTATTTTTATTTTTTTATTTGTAATTTGTTCTGTTAACTTATTATTTGTCAATACCGTATTATTACTTATTATTTTTAGTATACTATTTATCCTTATGAGGGGAGCTTTGCTTGGGAAACATGTAGATATTTATATATTAAGAACAGTGGTTAAAACAAAGTAATTCTTATTAATTATGACGACATAAAGTGACTGCGTAGCTTTCGAGGAAAAAAGATTTTTAGAAATTAATTGACTACCCTTTAGCTCCAATAATCACTTTTTCTCCTAATCTAACCTAACCTAACCTGACCTAATCTGACTATGATATTATGTGTACTTATGTATATCTAGCCGTTATATTATTCGTCTACCGTAATAAATATAACGCTTTGTAAAGATGTGCCTGTTAACAGATCACTTTAAAATACTAAATAAGTTTACTAAATAGTTTTGATTAAAAAGAAGGAAAAAAAAACTTTTCTAAGCGTTAATACGTCCTTCGTTTTCGTTAAACGTCACAGTTAAAAAATATATTCCAAGACTATCAGAAAGAAAGCTTTATAGATCATAAAGTTATAAAAGAACTTCTGCGAAACTTTTGAATGAGAACCTTTTCATGGACATTGCGATCGGCAGTGGAGCTGTTTCGAACTTTTTCTTAGGGGCGACAGCTGTTTTACACGGCACAAGTCGAGCATAACGAATTAAGCAAATGAATCATACTTATCACTTAGTAGTGTTTCAGAAATAATAATAAAAAAAACTTTTGTACAAATTTTGACAAACTAATGTCTGTTTCTAGGATTAAGTCCAAAGGTTTTTTTTTACATAAGCTTAAAAATAATGGTCGTCCTCTAAAATTTTAAAATAATGAAAATATTTTATTACTATAATTAATCCAGTAACTTGTTAAATCAAAGTTGAAACGATTATACGTAAACTCTTCAAATTTGTTTCTATGTTACTAAATTCTAATGAAAAAGAAGTTCTTACGTTATCCGCACCTAATTAATGTTACAATATATTTAACTTCGGACAAAAGCAGATGATAGGATTCTACCTGGCTTTTAAGGTAACAGTTGTTTTTATAGGGGTATTTAATAAAACATATAAAAAAATTAATCATTTGGAAATCTTCTCTATTCTTCACTTAAGGGGGAGAGGGGCGTGGCAGAGGGATTATTATTTATTCATTAGAAATAATAATAATGTTATTACACAACATCGATAAACACAATGTTTTAAAAGAGAAAAATGTCTAATATCTATTTTTTAATATTTTTTTTGTGTTTGTAATTCGTAGAACTCTATTTAATTTTTTTTTAAATTTGACGTAAATCAAATTAATAATGTTATTTGTAATTTCTGAAAGTATTTTTAGTTTTTTATTATTGTGACAGCTGTTTCGGCGTTTAAGGCCATTTTAAAACTGCCAGTTTGCCTGACAATAATAAAAAAAAATACTAAAAACGCTTGCAGAACTTAATAATAACATTATTAAATAAAAAATTTTAAAAAATTTAAAAATTAAATTTTTTTAATTTACAAATAGCATATTATAACAAAATAAAATTAGAAATATTACTTTTTCTGACCGTCCTACGTATGTTTTACAAAACGTATGTTTTACAAAACATTGAATTAGTTTTAAAAAGTGGAAGAAAATAATTTAAATCTTTTTAGGGACATTTTTTTTTAACAAACTTAGCAAATGAAAATACACTCCCTTCTTTTTTTTTAATTTCCTCTCATCATTTTGAAGTATTTTTTTGAGGATATTAAACATTTTAGAATATTTTGTAAAACATAAGTAGGACGGTAGGAATAGGGTTACATTTCTGATTTGATTTTGATAAATGCTAAGCCTAGGTAAAATTTAAAAAAAAAATCTATTAAAAACCATTTCTTAACAATATTATCATTATTTAGAATTAATAAATAATCCCTCTCCGACAACCCTCTTCCCTTTAATGCAAAGCCAAGTAATTTAGGATTATTGAAAGATACTTAATTTTTAACTTAATTTAATCAGCTATTAATAATATGAATGCATTCTTAACTTTATAGTGTATTTTCCTTAAATAAAGACCGTTTAAAAAAATGCGATGAGTGTGCTTTTAGACCTGCATCTTGAAATTTTCATACAGTTCTATCCGATTTCCAGCACAGTAGCAGCGTTTAAAAAATTCCAAACTTTTCCAGACGTTTGATCTGAATAATCCACTATACTTCTTTTTATCTTCCGTCTTTCTTATTTCTTCTGCTATATCTTCCACGATAGATACTCCAACATCGAACGTGCAAAAGAGGGTAAAGGGGAATCCAATCGATGGAAATAAGATTTTAGCTTTTAAAATAATGAACTGAACGGGTTCTCAATACGCAAGTGGCTTTAACCCTCTCATTATTATCACAGTGCTGTTTTTCTAGTAAATTTTTAATATTTTGATTTGCATAATTAAATATATGAAGCATAGTATTTCGAGTATACCCGTAGAGGAGATTGCATCCACCTGTGGTGTTATTTAGGATCCAGGACTTGTGGAATTTTGTTTTTGAACGATATTTTCAAAAACATAATCTGTGAGAACTTGACTATTCTTTAAATTTTAAATCAATATGTAAAAATATACGGCTCATAATACCATGCCATTTAAGAGATTTTATTGTATGGTGTTTGAAAATTTCGTGATATTAGCGGAAAAAGATGGTAAATAATGAATTACATATTTTTTATTATTTAAAAAAATTCAAGACATGGAATTGCGGTTTAGACAGCAAAAGATAAAAAATGTTTCGAACGGATACGAATAATGTAAAAAAAAATCGATTTACCGTAATATAAATAATAATGGAGTAGGAATAAAATACACAGAGTAAAGAATATATTATCACAATTATTTTCTCCGTAAATCAGTTTCACCGGTAATAAATCATTATAGGCACCATAAAAAGTAAAATTCGATTGGGGTAAATAGAATCATATAAATGAGTCGTCTTAACGTGGCCTAACCACAATTTGAATATGGTATTGCTTTTGTTTTGCTTTTAGCAGCTGTCACAATAATAAAATTAAATTAAAATATTCACAGAACTTAAGGGGAACGGCTGCGGTGCCTGTTTCATACAAAATTGAATTTTGGATTGGAGGCCAAAATACCCATCCAAACTGAATTATCTATTTTTTGACGAAAGGTTTAGTAAATATCTAGGACGGATGAGAAGTATTTTATTTATTTTTGTTTTACCTTATGAAATATCGACCATTAAAGTAATTGATTTTTCGCGATTTTAGAGGCATCTTTAAAAATTATTTAGGTGCTAACGGTGATTTAAAAAAAAAAGTTTTAACCCATCTACTTTTAAAATATAATGAAATATAAAATTAATTTTATTTTTGAAATATTAAAATAAGCATTATGGTGGAATTTAAATTAAATTAAAAACGACCAATTTACGGTGGAACACAAATTTGCCATACAAATTTTAAAATATCGACCCGAAAAAACCTTTTTTTTAATGTTTTATTAATGTAATCATACTTACATAGCAAATGTGGTATATTTTTTAACAATACGATAAACCCGCAAATAATTTTCTAAGCTGCTTCTAAAATTGTCAAAATTGGCTTTTTTTTCGTGGCACATACTCTAACGGCGCCGCAGCCGTTCTCCTTAATAACACAATTATTGAATTTGATTTACATTAAATTAAAATAAATTAAATATTAATAAAAATAATAGAAACCAATTTATTTGAAAAACTTATTTTTCAAGCAGCAATTAAACTTAATACTTTACCATAATATTCAGTAACACAAGTTCCCCACTCAAACACTCACAGTTCAAAAGTTTTCAGATAATCCGAACATTTTAAAGTTCTCAAAAAGCTCCGTAAAGAAAGAAGTTTCAAACGGCAGGATTAATTTTACGAAATTTTCATGCAGGTGCTTTATAATAATGAGGTCCGTTTACGGCCACTAGGGGTGCGGTGGTTTCTGCGATTATATTTTAACAAAGGGTGGCTTACTTATGACTTGCACATAGGATGAAAAGCAAGATTTGCAAAGTAGCTTCGTAAACTTCACTTGAGTCATGCTAATTAAATCAATTATGTAACCCTATGAAGATATGTACATCACAAAAAACTTCTCGGTTATTCGACCTACGACTACGACCAGACCCAAAGTTAAGTGTTTAATTCACTTTAATGCACGGTAATGATTAACGTTTTTATTTTCTTTAAAAACATTCCATAAATATTTACAGGAAGTGATTAAATTTCTTCCTCTAACAGTTGGCAAAAGAAGCGAAGCTAGCAAGCAGTCTACCATGGAGTTTTTGTCAGTTTATTGGAATGGCAGACGAATGACGAAAGTAGACTGAATGAGGAATAAATTCGATCTATGAGGCATGTGTTAAGGGAAACGGCTGCGGTGCCTGTTTCATACAAAACTAAATTTTCGATTGGAGGCCAAAATACGCATCCAAACTGAATTATCTATTTTTTTTAAAATAAAAGATTTAGTAAATATCTAGTACGTATGAGAAGTATTTTATTTATTTTTGTTTTACCTTATGAAATATCGGTCATTAAAGTAATCGGTTTTTCACAATTTTAGAGGCATCTTTAACAATTATTTGGGGGCTAACGGTGATTTAAAAAAAATTAAAGCATCTACTTTGAAAAAACAACATATGAAACATAAAATCTATATAAATATTAGAATAAGCATTACGGATGGAAAACAAATTTTGTCATACAGAATTTAAAATATCGACCCGAAAAAACCTTTTTTTTTAAATGTTTTATTTTTATTTATTAAATCATACTTACATAGCAAATCTGATGTATTTTTTAAAAAGTACGATAAACCCGCAAATATTTTTCTGAGCTACCACTGAAATTATGAAAATTGTTTTTTTTTTCATATCAAATACTTAAAAAATTAAAACAAAAATGAATAAAATACTTCTCATCCGTACTAGATATTTACTTAACATTTAATTTAAAAAAATTCCGTTTGGATGGGTATTTTGACCTCCAATCCAAAATTCAGTTTTGTGTGAAACATGCAGCGCATCCGTTCCCCTTAACACACATACTTAAAACCGTATAACGAATAAGGATATCCGAAAATAACATAAAGGCGATGTAAGTGTAACGTACACGTTAAAAAGAGTTACGATTTGATGGTTTGAATATGCCATAGTTGTACTGGCGACAGGTAGCTGAGACTCTTATAAGGTATCACAACATTTGTGTACATTATAATATGTAATTCTCGCACACATGGGAAATTAAAATTTCTCCCAGACATATTTTTGCACCCTAGCTGAAATCGATTTAAAAAGTACCTGGCTCAAAGTCAGATACATATATCATTATGCTACAGAGGCTTTAGGGATTATAATTCATTGAAGTTAAAGAGTTTGATTAAAACCTCACGCTAGTAATTAGTTTAATTAAACCGAGAAATAATTAATCAAGATTGTTGTAAAAATACCACGTACAAAAAGGTTTATATTTGTAAAACATCCCCCAACACATTGTACTCGTATTACCAGAATGTCACCTATAAGATTCCAGAAACTAAGGCGTTAAATTGAAATAGTTTTACTTCCCAAAGTGTAGGTAGCTACCTCCCTTCAACACGATTCAATAAACTTCAGGCGTGTTTGGAAATTTAACCTCAAGTCAAGAAGCCAAATTTGTTCTACAACTCGCGATGGGCTTTGTAATTAATCAAATTGGATTAACTTGTTTTAATGCAAATATGACTATATAGTTATTTTCTAAAACAATCTAGTTTAATATTAGTATTACCCGTTTAACCACTAAATTGATGCTTTGTGAGAACGAAAGGGGAGACTTTTGTTAAGCACATGATTTATGTAAGTATGAAAAATTATACGTAAAAATTGATACATTATTATATTTAGTAGAACATAAATATATTAAAGAATCTAGGAAAATTACAAGTTGCACGAAATTATTGACATGTATATTTCATGTCTTATTGTCAGTATGATTACAAATTAAACAGAATTCCAATTAAAAATTGGTTGATTCATCGAATTTAAATTGAATAATGAAACAAGGAAAACAACCTTTTGCTTTCTTTGTGTACCCAACATACCTCTATATATAAAAATAAGTATTTGTCTGTCTGTCCTCCATTTTCTCTGAAATTACTAGACTGGTTTCGCTGACAACAGCACAGTTTTTTTTCATATTAGTGCCGGGGAGATTTAGATAGTAGTTTGAATGAAATCCAATGTGTAAAACTATTGCTATAACGTTTTGAAATTAGTATGAAAAACATTGAACCCGTCATGTTATATTGAGGTTATCCCATAGATATATAACTCTGGTTAGCCACAGATTACATATTCAAAAGAAGAAGTTTTATTTCGGAAGAATATTTTCAAAATGGAAAACACAAGCAGGTACCTACTTAAAAACTTTTTATTTAGATATGTTTTGAAAATATAAATGTTTAGAATGAAATGAAATTTTCAAATTAATGTTTGTTTATTTAGAGATAGTAATAGTCGTCATAGGGCACTACTTTTGCTGTCAAGTTAATTATGGCACCCAAACGAAAAGCAAGAATTCACAACTTCATAACTTAAAAAAAAAAAAAACAATCCCGAGCAAGGCCTGGTACACATCGGCTAGTCCTGTATATTAATCAACTACTAACATATATTTTTTTCGTTAAAATCAAAAATGTTCTGTTTAGTGTAGAATGCTTAAGATTGAATTATTATTTATAAAAAATAGCTTTATCGCTTTGTTTTACTAACACGTTCAGGGTAATCGTTCCAAAACAAACTCCGCCAAGCAGGCTAAATGTTTGTATTATAGGAATTTTTTGTTTTTAAACTAGCCGGATTTCCTCACGCGATTGGTTTAGATAAACTTCGCGTACGTTCTACTTCACGCGAGGTTTTCATTGGAAACCGCTGGGTTGCCAAATAACCATATAATAAAACATGAATAACGATTTGGTCAAACCGTTATTTTAAGTTGTTAATCCCTTCGAAAACAAAACATTGAAATATGCCGAGTACCTTATTATTATTACAAGCTGAAAACCGCATTTTACACGCCCTGTTATCATTTCCTTTATGAGTACGTTTGTCCGCCCCTACGATTGTGAATTTTTCATAATTGGAACCCACAGATATGTCGGGGAAATCATCAAATTAATAAATAATCATATTCGTAAAAAGCATTTATTTTGTGGCTTGTCACAATTATATTTTAAACATATGCATTTGCCCGTTGGAGGAAGGACGCTTAAACAAATTTAAAACAAATTTATCTGTTTATGTTCTCAAAAAGAATCTTTTTAAATTCAGAAAAGCGATTAAGTAGGTACCTACCTATAATGTATTTTACCTGACAAATATTTTAATTCTTTATTTGAAATTCGCGTACTTACCGACATGTTCATGAATTACTTTTGCAGGTTATTTTTAAAAGTGGATCCATTGAAAGTTTTAAACCAGATTTAATATATTTTTTTAAAACTAACTGCACACAAGGGGCCCAGAAGAAAATAATTTCCATCGGGGTCTATGTCATCTTTGAGGATACTGTGTGGAGGGTATTTTTGAAGAGAGGAGGGAGTAAATATGGGTCTTGAAATATCTCTCGTGCATATATATGGTAATAGGCTCTCGTGTAATAATTGTCAACAGTGTACAAATGTTGAGCGCGCATTTAGCGTAAAACTATTAAACATTACGCTTGATCGTGATGAAGAATATAAAACAGAAGACACAAAACATTTAAATATATATGTTAGGTTGCGATGGAGAATCGAACTCGAGACCTCTACCCTTAATCGAAATGTTGTACAAAACATTTGCGACCATCATAAATACCCTCCCTTGCCTTACTCTGAAAGGATTTCGTGAAAGCTTCTTTCAGCCTACCATTCAATATTTCAGTGGTTCATTCAGGAACTAACAAAAGGTGTGTTTTGCGAAATAATTTGGCTCGCCTAAGATCTTGTATTATGGTGAGATAAATGCGCCGAGAAAGGATAATTTCGAATATAATTAAATTGCATAAACTGCAAGTCTTTCAACATATAATGTTAAGTGAGAAATTACGTGAGTTTCGCCTTATAATGACCGAACTTCAAGACGGGTTCAGTAATAAAATCAATGTTTATTTAAAGTTTTAAAAATTTAATAAAAACTATTATTATTCAATTTAAAAAATAGTTTATTTATAAAAAAAAAGTTCTGGTAGTTAATTATTATTACTCGTGCCAGCTGTTTCACCTTCCGAAGGTATTATCAAACTTTATAGAAGCCACTTACAGATGATCGATTTATACTTATATTTATATCTCTGTAGGTACTTATAACGAATCTCGAAATATTTAAATATTTATTACCAATGCTCTTATTAATTTCTGAGCAAATTGACGGTGATTTTAATGGTTATATTAACCCTATGAAGTTTCCCCACTTAAGGGTCTAGAATTTGAATAAAGATCATTAAGATGGTTTCACTGGCATTTGCAAATTAATTTTTATTTGGACTGAAGGGGTTCATTTACTGAATGAGCTTTTGGATTATTAGAATTTTTATTATTTTCCAATTGTTCTAAGAGGTTAAGTTTGAATGTTCGACGGAATTGGGTTATTATTGTCTGTGAGTGATTGGTTTTTGATGTTTGACAAATTATGAACCTATTTTATTTTTAAACGATATCACGTGTTTGGAAGGCGAGACAACTGTCACGCGTAATGATAATTATCTAGCTGAACTTTTTTTATAAATTAACCATTTTTTATATGAATAATAACAGTTATTATAAAATTTTAAACTTTAAATAAAAAAGGAATTTAAAAAATGAATCCCAAACACAATTACAAAAATAAATGTTCATATAGACATATATATATATAAATGTTTATATTCGTGATATATGCCTTTTTGTGGTATCAACGATTAAAGAAAAATGTTAACAAACATTTTTTATAACAAATTCCTTTTCATTACACTTACCAATTTTTTTCATGTTTTTTTTTCTAAAATATAAATTGCTATTTAACTTGCTTTTCATATTCTTGTTATTTGGTATTGTTACTTACATAACATTACTTTTTGTCTTTATTCATCATCATCCACTTGTTTATGTATATATGTTTTCACCATTCACTTACTCATATTATTTTCCTTCATTCGTAAATTCAAACCTGTCCACGTCATTATCATTCTTATCTTCTTACTACCCACAATTCTTAAAATTAATTTCACGTTTTATTCTTTTTCTTTTTCGTATGGTGGAGGAGAGTTGGCGAGTGTCAAAGTTCAGATTTTTTAGGCCCCACTCTTGCATCATATATGCACAGTTACTAGTTACTATATTTTTTGCATTTGTCATTCACTAGTTGATGTTTGTCTTCTTAATCCACGTAAAAATGTTGATCTACCACATTTATTTTGCTGTATTTGTCAAATCCATTCACTTACTGATGAAAATCTTCTTCATTCGCATGATTACATTTGTCATTAAATTAATCAGATTTGTCGACTTCATTGAAATAGTCATTTTTGTCGAATTCATTCACATTTTCATGATTACCTTGTATATAGGTTTTTTCATTTGCCCACGTCCACATATTCAAATTATTTGTCTACTTTATTTACTTATTCATACTTGTCTTCGTCATTCGTCTATTCATTTGTGTCTGTTCAGATAACTGTTATCCATTCATGACATAACATAATGTTGGCCCAATTTCTGTTATGGCATAATATTACGCTGACTAATTAATTTCGCTAATATAGACGCTCATATAGAAGGAACTGATTAAATATTTAATAGGCCTATGAACAAAGGCACCCAATACTACGTTATTGATCTAGGAACACGAAGAGGTCCCATAGAAGTTACACTTGCCTACCCTCTTCGTTGATTCAGCGAATTCCGTTAGGTTTAATAAACTCTTAGAAAATGAGAGATAATATTGCTGAAAACGGGAAATTTATTCGCTAAAGAATTATTGCTGAGGTTGTATTTTAATTGATCGACGTAATAAAAATCAAAGCCTTCAATTTCTGTACAAATTGGTATATTCATGTTAAGCTTTGAGGCTTAATAAATGAAATAATATTTGTAGGGTTTATGGGAAGAATTTTTGCTTGATGGGAAGGTTGATAAGGATTTCAGAAAGGTGAGTGCAGAGAATCAATTAATAGAGGATCGAATGCTCTGTCGATATTACAGAATTTTCAAAGGAAACGATGATAGCAGTCCATAATGGATACTTAATACCAATCCAGATGAATGTCAGTGGGATTTGAACTGACCGAGGAAGAACGAAATTAGGCTAAATGCAATAAAAATGAAACTTATGGATGAACGGTGAAAGTCAGAATAATAATACATATTTTTCAAATTCTTTATTAGCGCTATGTTAGAAAAACAAATACTGTCCAAGAAACCATCTATGAATGTGATTGAATCAAGGAATGTATATCATGACAGAATTTTTGATTTTTTTAATTTATTTTAGTACATAAATAGGCAATATGCCTAAAACTTACGTACATGAATGTTTAATGCATGTTGGAAATACACTCACTTCAAAACTTACATACATGAATGTTTAATGTATGGAAATACACTGACTTCAAAACTTACGTACATGAATGTTTAATGCATGTTGGAAATACACTAACTTCAAAACTTACATACATAAATGTTTACTGCATCTTGGAAATACACTGACTTCAAAACTTACATATATGAATCTTCAATGCATGTTGGAAATACACTGACTTCAAAACTTATATACATGAATGTTTAATGCATGTTGGAAATACACTGACCTCAAAACTTACACATATGAATGTTCAATGCATGTTGGAAATACACTGACTTCAAAACTTACACACATGAATGTTTAATACATGTTGGAAATATACTGACTTCAAAACATACATATATGAATGTTTAATTCATGTTGGAAATACACTGCCCTCAAAATGGCAACGAATATTTTTTGGCTGTGATCTTATTAATGTACCTAATACGATATTCTGATTTTTGTGATACGTTATTGATGTAATATATGATGATTAGTGAAATTAGATAAACTATATTTCACGATAAAATAAATGAAATAAAAATATGATATGCTGGTTAGTTGGGTAATATTAAAATGTGGAATTAGAAGGAAATATTATAAAAAGGGCCAGGAGATAAATTGTGGTAGAAAGACAAATAATAATGGGCTTTTAGTTCACTTCTGGAGTAAGTGAGCTATTTACGCAAAGTGGTCATAATAATACACATTTAAAAGTACTTTATGCATGCAGTGACGGCCGTACAAAAATCTATAAAGGCTATTACGGGTCGTCATAGAATTGAAAGATGTATTATATGTAACAATTTCAGCCTGTTCAAATATTTCTACAAGCACTTTCAATCAATTTTCTACAAAATGGCATTTATTGGATATGTCACATGTCGGTTGATCATTAAGCCAGCTTGTAGTCTCTCGCAAATTGAATTGACAGTTGCTAGTACGTTATAATATTTAAACGGGACTGTTAAATATATTATTTGATTTTATAAGATCGACGAAAAACGTTTATGAAAAAATCGATATTATTTTTTGTTCATTGTGAAACGTTTGGTTTTAATGGAATAATGTTTTTCTGACAGATGACCAGACAAAGGAATGGGATGAATCGTACAAAAAAGAAAAATACAAAAGTTGAACGACTGACTGAATGATAACAATTGAAATTTGCTTACAAAAGCCCTTAGCAAGAGTTTCATAGTCGAATTCAAATGATTTAAGGGCATATTTTCTTTATTATTTATATAATCTCACCTTCATCGGTAATAAATATTCCTGAAAGACGAATAATAGACGCAAACTGTGTCTTACACGTGAAGGCGTGGAATATGAATGATTTTTATAACACAATCTCCATATATAAAAATGAATGTTTGTGTGTCTGTCTGTCCTCGATTTTCTCTAAAATTACTAGACCGGTTTTGCTGAAAACAGTTTGTTCTTATTAGTGACGAGAATGTTTAGAGAGTAGTTTGAATGAAATCCAATATGTAAAACTGTTGATATAACGATTTAAAATTAGTATGAAAAACATTAAATCTGCCATGTTATATTGAGGTTACCCCATAGATATACGAATCTGGTTAGCCACAGATTAGATATTCAAAAGAAGAAGGCCGATACGGCTCCGTTGGCAGACGCATCCACCGCGCCGCTAATACCTGGACAAACCTCATCCCATGAACCCGGGCACCCTTGCTAAATCCACAAACGTAAGAAACCACTTGCGATAACCTATGGCCGAGGTGTTGGTTATCCAATGATTGGTTCGCCGGGGGCGGTCTCCATACCCCCCCTCTAAAAGTTAATCTGCCGAATTACATAATCGGGAGAATTAATCCAAGTTTCATTGTCATTATTATAGCTTTTTCGTGACGACTAATTAAGTATCTCTTTCTGGACAGCGGTGGAAACGAAGGAAGATATGAAATGGAAGCATAACGACTGTCGCCGAGCTACGACCAACCTGCACAGACTATCGCCAGTGAAAGTTATGCGTTTAGTGTATAGGTAGAAAGAAATGTGGCGGGCCGACGTGTGCAGATGTGATTTGGAGTAGTATGAGTAAACGATGTTGGCGTCAATTTTGTGCACGTAGATTCATACTAATGATGATTCATGCCCCATCTCCCTTGTTTCTATTATATATGTTCACAACGTTAGGGAATATCGTCAGGTGAAAGTGAATACAATAAAGAGGTAGATTGTGAGAACCTAACTATTCAGAACTAGTAACTTTAATTATACAGAGGGACATTCGGTACCCACATCAAATTTGGATTGAGGGTACTTCTAAACGGGTTTTTGAAAAGCGTCTTCTACTTGATTTATAAATCTTAAGTTGTGGGCTTTAATATACATGAAATAACTTCGAAAGTTACGAATATCTGAATGAAAAATATACCTTTTTACACACCAGTGACATAATCTATAACCAGGAAAGCGAGTAAGGTTTATTCTACCCCTAGCATTGTGCTACCCACTTTATTCCACAGTGGAATGTTCCCACGGGTTAGGAATTTGCTCGAATTTATAATATTCTTTAACCATGTTCTGAATTCCCAGTACAATCATAATAATAAACTATTTCCATATTCTCGGAATGAACTACGATGTAATATAAAGCGAATGACTGGCATTAAAGAGAACACATCTCAATTTAATAACTAATTATAAGGTACTATATTAATAAAACAGGAATGTGTAAATCGCCTTTGAGGTTATTTAATTTCAAAGAGGCGCTCTATAAAAATGTCCATCATCAATATATTATTCTGTCCAACAGTGAACTTTGGCGTCATGAAATTTGAACAACTTTTATCGTCTGTATTTTCTAGGAAAACGCATCCAATTTGCGAGGCGGGTATGGGTATCACCGCCCCGGGAACCATTTATCGGATTACCAACTCCTCTGCCATAGGCCATCCCGAGTGGTTCAATACGTTAGGTGACTTAGTAGGGGTGCCCGGGTTCATGGGGTGAGGTTTGTCCAGATCTTGACGGCGGATGCATCTACCCGCCAACTGCGTGGCATGCCAGATCGGGAGAAGGATTCAGTATCTGGAGACCCTTTGACCTCTCCAGCCTGACTCTAATCTCATCGCCTTGCACTGCAGAGAGAGGGATGGATTCATAAGTCCGTCTCTCATAGACACACTAACCCTCAAATTCCTACCGACCGCTCATATATTTATCCTTCCCAAAACTTCCTTTCCTAAAAAAACCCATCACACAGCATCCCCAAAGATGACATTAGCCCTGAGAGAAATTATTTTTCTCAGGGCCTCCTGTGCGTAATTAATGTAAAAAATATCACAAAGTATTTTCAATCACGAGCTGAGGAGCTTAAAAATATCCTATTACCTGTCAACATATGAAAAGACACCATACGAATTGTTTTACATTTTTCATTTAAAAAAAGTTATTTTTAAAAATAAAGGTGACTTCAAATAAATTCAGATTAACTGAATAGCTTCGGATTTTATATTTAATCAGCATTTTTATGTGAGTTAAAAGCAATAATTTGACATATTATATTATACTTCCAAACATTCTAATTACAAGCAAAGCCAGGTCGGGTAGTAACCACTAGTAATAATATGCAATACCTATATGTGTATTATATACTAAACAAAATATGATAACAAATGTGTCAAAGAAAACTGTAAACAATAACTGTACTATAATTAACTCTTCTTTCGAAATTAAATACCTTGGTGTGATCATTAATCAAAACTTAAAATGGAATATACATCACAGAGCTAGTAAAGAGAATAAAGAAAGATATATTTGTTAGGCTAAGAAATATTTTAAATGTGAAAATAATCAAAAATGTGTACTTATTTAATCCTTGCTTATCTGCGGCATTATTGGTTATTTAGTAAAAGTTTCAAAAAGAATCATAAAAGTAATACTTAAAAAAAATCAACCTTCTCAACAAAATAACTTTTCACACTATTTCCAGTACCAAATGTTGACGATCTATTATAAAAATGTGTAAAGAGAAAAACCTTAAATAAAATCAGTAATATTACAAACTTATGATAAGTGGAAATCAATTTAAAACACCTAATTTTCAAATAACTCAGAACCAAAACCATTATATTTATCAAGCCATAAAAAATTACAATAATCTGCCCATTGAAATGCTCTGTATTAATGACCAATCATAACAAATAAATAAAATTAAAATCTTCTTTAAAATAAATATTTCATACGAAACCTTTCTTAAATAGAAGCAAATAAAATATTATGTACCAACCAAATTAAGAATCGTGGCTCCCTTATCAGCTACAAAAACTTCTTTTTTTCTGAAAAGGTATACACGACCAAGACAAAAAAAAAACAAAGTAAAATACTTGTAATATCACTTATAAGAAATAATATTCAAAAAATTATTATTTTCCTGACTGCTTTGCCACTGAATTTCATAATATGCGAATAAATGTAAAATTATATTTTGTACGAGATCATCGTGCAATATGCGAAATATAATGCGAATGAATTATGTGCCTAGATAATATGAAACTGTGTCGAAAACCGTTATCGCCCGAATAACTTTCTAAACTTTTGAAAACTAGCTTATATTATTATGAATAATAATGTTTGGAATGATCCCAAAACTTTGAGATTAGAAAAGTTTTTGAAATGCATTCATATCGTGCTCTTAACGCTTCGTTTAACAGATTTCACCTCTTGATTATTAAAAGAGACGTTGTATTAAACTGAACCGTCAGACCCTCCGCGCAAGGAAAAAACAGAGATATTAAAGGCACACGCATTCCTCAAAAGTATTTTTATCTTATTTATTTAACATGATAATAAATACAACAAAATATTGACTCATTGGAAGGATTCCTGTTTTGAAAACTTCACGTACGAAACATAATTTAATATACATATAAGGACATCAGCGGCGTGCATTGCTCCTTGACCAAGGGTAGTCTGTAGCTTTTTAGATGTAGATTGCCATCATTCACCATGCCATAAAGTATGAAGAATAATGCGCTCATGTCAAATTATAAGTAAATATTTGAAATTTGTAAAAAGTGAAACATTTTCTTGGGGTGGAACGATCATGAAATTTCTTGAAAAAAATACTAATGTCTGGAAAAAATAAGGTAGGCATTTCAGCCTTTACGGGCTGCAGGTTAAAATAAATAAATGCATCTGAATTTCATGTTGATTTTAATGTACCAAGAACTTCGTATGATTTTTTATACCGTCCATTCTTTGTAATTATACACAAATAAAAAATTAAGTTCTTGAAATAATTAATATCGTAATGGTATTATTGATTCCAATATTGTATCGATGAATGAAAATGAATGCTGACTAAGAATGAATTATATTATTTATTTATTAACGGACTAAAGCCCAATTTACAACATAAGTAACACGAAATTAGAAATACGTAAATTATAAGTATAGGGTGGCATATGAATTAAGCAAAGACAAAAAGCAAAATAAACATAAGAAAATAGAAGTGACAAGTCAAGACAAGACCTGGGGTTAAGAGTGATGACGATTGTAATATTTCTTTAATTGCTAATGACAGATAAAAATCATTTAGCCTTACACCAAAAAAGTAAGGTTTTGACTTTACTTAACCAGTTTACAGATTCTGGATAATGATGGGGAAGAACAGTTCAGTATTTCTGAGCCCACGGGACGGGATATTGAAAGAGATGAGTTGTAGGTGAATCAAAAATGCAATTAAATTTTTTGAAGGAACAAATGAGATAGAATTTGTTCCAACGGTCTTCTAAAGGAGAAAGGATTAGAGTAAGTTCAATTTCGTAACCTCCAAGCAATCCCTCTTAACCTCTAATACGCCAGTGGCAACGCAAAAATATGATTTCTTTTTGTGGGATTTTCGACCTTAAAAACGTTCGTAGCTTACTAAATTAAATTACATTGGTTTGTCAATAAAATAATAAATCGAGGAGCAATTCTTGCTTTTCGTTTTATGACACGCCACTCGTCTGGGATTTAAAACAAAATAAAAACTGTCAAGTATTGCATCATTCTTTGACGCGCGGTTCATCTGGGTTTTATTCTGTAAAATCTTCTAAAGTTAAAATAAGTGTTTTTTTATGTAATGTAATTACATTTATTTAGTATTATGGAAATATAAAAAGCCTTCAAGGATATTTTCGTAGCTATTCTGGGGAAACTACTAATGATAGATATTTAATTTTTTATAAATTTATTATTAACACATTATCTGGTAAGACGGAACAATTAATGAAAACATAATTTTGCAAAAAACAAATAAGTTATTACGAAAATAGACCCAGCTGGTACGGCGGGCCGCCGCGCACGCTTACCCCCGGCACACGACGGAATGAATAGACCATAGAAGTTCGGCGTTCCAGAGGTTAAGAACCGATGTTGAACGGATTTACACGATTTTTATTACTGATTTTATTTGAACTAAAATATCACTTTTTTTTTTTGTGATCTACGTATATTATAAAATATTTAAATAAATAATACAAATACGGGAAATACTACATACCTGAGGGAAATGTATGTCGGCTGGTTTACACGGGAAAAACAAAAACAATTTAACAAGTCACCCCAATTAATCCTTAGAAAGCTTTTATTTTACCCAAGCCTGGCTTATTTCATCTGGGTTTCAAACTTTTAAGAGCATATTTTCCAAATAAAGTTGTATTTAATCTTTGTGAAAAGAAGATTAAAAAAAGTCGTTTTTTTAAAACCTTTTACATGGGTAGAAATTATTAGATTTTCCATAGACATATCTATGATAGATATATTCAGATCAAAGACACATGTAACAAAAATAGTTTTTACAACGGAGCTATCAGCCGCAGGACCATGGCTCACATCTAACGTGTACATGGCTTAAGCTTCATTGCAACCTGTGGCGTGCACAAAGTTTTTAATCAGAGTAGGTAGTAGGAAAAACAGCTAACTAACTGATATTTAAAATTAAAACTTACCAAAGACCTGGAAAGTATTCGCTAAGAATGGCTAAGCTGCTGGTTTTAGCCGATGTTGGTTGGGGTTTCGTTTAATTTGTGATTTGTACTGAAAGGCACGGTCTTTTTCGACACGAACACAAATGAGTCTTCCCTTGAATGCGCATTGCGCACACATATTCAGTTTGTGTAGAATAAATCATTTGAATATTACATTCTCGTCATTTAGTGTACTTAGTTTGTGACATGTATAAGTAGGGCGGTGGGCGGGGCGCGCGCGGCGTTGCGATTCAAATCTGAAACTTCGGGCGCATTTTTGAAAGTGTAGATTAATTTTTTGCAATCATTTTATGAATTTGAATATAATTCATATTTTTATTTGAGTAAGATAGGGTAGGCATTGTTTATGTGCCTATATAAAATAAAGAGAAGATAAAATATAATAGCTCTCAATGGCAGGGCCATAGCTGACTGAAGGTGTACCGCTGATAGCTCCGTTGTAACATTGCACGCCTTCAAACCTGCCGATTCTAGTTGTTCCATATTGGGAACCAAATGGTGGTCCTCATAATACCCGTTCTGTCTCCCTTTCTCTTAAGGTTAGACATGTGTTTTAGAAAGAGAAAACACCAGATCTCACTTTACACCATATTTTGATAATAGACTAGGGTTACTAAGGTCCTGCCGCCGATAGTTTCGTTTAAACCTCCCTCTCTTTCTCATAAACTACGCATGTAACAGAAAGAGAGGTTAAAATGGAGTTCTTAGTGGTAGGACCATATAGGGATGCCACTGATTCCAGGTCATTTAAATGGCCTTTAAGCTCACCTTATTATTTATTTACTCGTTAACTCAAGCGAACAATGCAAGTATTATTCTGAATTGCGAGTGAAGTAATCCCTCAGGAGAGTTGGGTAATCAAGGCTCCAGTGGCGTGCGATCCCGCTTCAGGGGGCCGCACAATGTCAGAGGCGTGCGTGGGTGATCCGCGTTATAAATAATTTGGGAGACCCATGGTGGTATTTATAATATTACAAGCGGAATGCCTCATACACGAGTATGACCCTTGTACTTACGAGTTGAGCGGGTTATATGTAGAGTTTGCTAAAGTTGTACAGGGCATTGTTATACGTTGTTATTGAATCAAGTACTGTGAATTATTCAGCGTAAAGTGAGGTCGGGAAAGGAAAATGTGTCGAAGTTGGGACACGACCGGGATATTGGAGAAAGTTTTAATTCCGTAATAACATTGTCCTAACCTGTACTACAGTGAATGCTCTATTAATGTTCAGAATTAGAACTGTATCACTTGACTCAATACAAAATAAGGTAACCTGTTTAACCCAAGCGTTATTACATAATAAAAAGGGTGTATTTAATATCAGCTGTGCTCGATACCTTGTAGAATGAAGGCTTTTTAACAAAAGTCAAAGATTTATTACGTACTAAAAAAGCGGGTGTCGCTTTTTATATCGCTGTATTAAACAAAAATGTTTTTATGACGAAAAAATCCACTGCAGTAAATCAAAATGCGAAATATAACCAGGTGTATACGCCTAGAATATGAAAATAATCAATTGTTTTGCCCGAAACTGCGCTTCCACACGAAACCTAACCTTTCTTATCCATGACTATTAAATAGGTCACGAAACCAATAATATTTTTTGAATAGACGACACACCGTCGGACCTTTGATGTAAAAATATCATCTCAAAATAAACGACCTATTATCGAATAAACGAAACGTTTCACGACCTCCGTAGCGGACCTGTTATGTCAATGACTCCAGATCCAGGTGAGACATAATACAAAATATAATAAGAGGGAGAAAAAATATTAAACGAAAGAAAGGAATAGTGAGACAGAGATATGCTTACATGTGATAGAATGGGACAACATAACAAAAAGAATGAAAAATAACGTCAAAGGAGGGAGGGATGAAAAGGAAGTGGGTATTTTTTAATTAAAGGGAAATATATCTAATGTAGGACTGTAGGATAAGTTACGCTGATTATTGAAAATACTGCTATCAATTTTAACGGCTTTCTTTATTTATAATATTTATAAATTATCTAATTTAATGCCAATATACGTATGTTTATTTTTTATATAATATTCGCACCATGTTGAGAGACCACACTTAAAAATAAAAACGTTCCTTGAAATAGCTTTAGCCGTGTACAGTGACTGGATCTGAATTGCCCAAACTTCCTATCTCCCATCTCCTTCCCCCTCATTTATACATGTTATTTCGCATAATGTATTTTTTTTTAATGAAATGCTGTAACTTTGGGGGGTTATTCTACATGATAGTACTAGTAAAAAAATGTTGATTGTTTTTATGGACAAAAAAAATCTTTTGTGACAAAATATTTTTGTAACGGAATTTCGAAAAAGTTATTTGTCTTTTTTACTTTATACAGAATCAGCTCCCGAAGTTACTTCACTTTACCCCCGGACATCCTGTATAGCATATGTTGTTAGTATCGCCATGGTGTGAGATTGTATTTCAAAATCGAAACGTTGGCGATATTTTAAATAAATTAAACTGTGTTTAGTGACTAAATCTAAATCTTCACATACATCTCAATCTTCCTCTTCATTTTGTTATTCCCACCACCCTTCTTCAGCTTCACAGCATACTACAAGATTGAGAAATCGTAGTACCACAGGGGGCAGGCAGTTGGGACTCTTGTACTAAAATACGAACATACGCTGTAAAATTTTACTTCATATTCAGAAATGGTCCATGACCACAAATTTATTCGGCGTTGAATATAATTAGTTTATATTAAATCGTAAACTAAAAATAACGATGTAAAACTTTTCTCTCTTTGGAGAGAAACCGTTTTACATAATCTCTTTACGAGAATTTAGATAATCATAAAACTACTGTAAATTAAATTTAGGATAGGTTTTTAAACTAAGAACTTTTTAATTAAAAAAAAAGAATGCGGAATGGAAATTGAGCCGCTTTTAATCTTGAATAATGGTGAAAACGAAAAACATATTGAAAAACACATTAAAAATAATTTTGGATAACTTTTTAACTATGGACTTTTTAAATTTGAAAAAGTCACCTTTAGCGGTTAAAATCATTCTTACGCATGTAATTTTGGAAAAAAAAATGTAATCTGCTATTTGTAGGAGAAATTACATATCCACGAATGTAAATCAGTTTGCCTGATCGTAAGAACCCGTATACACTATGGCCCTGTAAGATCTGGCGTCATGCAATCTGTACAACTATTTTGTTTGGAATTTTTGGTTCAATGAAACTATTTTTAGATCATAAAATGAACAAAGGAGCTTTGTAAAAAAATGATTATCTAACAAAAAGAAGACAATTTATTTTAATCATTGAAGACGATAATATTAACACATTCCAAATGAACCACGAAACCGAAAAAACAACAGAAAATAAAAGATTTCAGTCGCATCTGGGACTGGAACCTACGGCCTCTACCTATCCGGGGTAACCGCTTAACCAACTTAGCTAATGAGACCAGTTCAATTTACGCCATCTACACCGATATCATACTTCAAGTTCAAGACTTGTTAATATTATCCTCCATTTTTAAAATCCCATATTATTGGCTGCTACCCTTATGATGATCGCAAAGTTCTACTCGAACACAATTGCAATCGGAATAGAGTCTCGGATATACCTACCCGATTTGTATTCATATGAGACATCTATTGACTTATTTTACTTACTTTACGTCCTTTTTAGTCCTGGGTTCGAGTCCCAGATGCGACTGAAATCTTTTTATTTTCTGTTGTTTTTTCGGTTTCGTGGTTCATTTGGGATGTGTTAATATTATCTTCTTCAATGATTAAATATTACAATGAGGTTTACAAACTTCAATAAGTTATAAAAAATAAATTGGACAATTTATTTTAGCAAAAAATTTCGATTTAAGTATTAGTCCATAGATAACCGAAACAAATGGATATAAGACTAAGATAAGGACTAAGACTAAACTGCACGGACTATCAAAGCGATGGAGCCAATGAAAGTTATGCGTTTGACGTATAGGTAGAAACATTTGGAAGAATGTGCAGTATTTTCACTCACAGAACGAAGTTGGCGCACTTTGTAATAATAGTTCACCGTCCATCTCTCCTGTTTTTATTATCTATGTATCAAGCGAAACCGAGTAGCAATGCCAGTAATGCGGTGACGTACTGACAAAAAAATGGTCACGATGCAATAACACGGAAAATTAAAAAAAATAACTAAATTCGGCTAATGCTTTGCAAAGATTTCTTTTTTCATACCTTAAAAAAATATTTAACGAATCTAATGGATCAAGAAAATCAAATAACTCTTGATGTTTGGCTTTCTGCTTTACCGGATGCTCTCGGGGCGAGACGGAGTGGAGGCATCATTCTTCTGGAATTAATATTCCCGCGGGGCACGCAGAGAGAGATGTAATAAAGACTTTCCCGGGGTCTGATTTTCGCTCTTTATGCTGAATTTTTCTTTTTAATTCAGGTTCTATTCCATAGCAGTTGTAAAAGTAGCTTTACTACCTACATACAACAAAACGTCATATATCATTATTAGATACTATTTAGATATTTCAAAGCTCTTTAGGTCGTGAAGGAAATGGCGTTGCAAACTATACGCGTATTTCATTTTGGGAGGCGGGTATTAGTGCCGTCACCCCGGGAACCATTTATTGTATAAGCGACACCTTTGCATGCCCCAAGTGGTTCATGTATATTGCGGTTCCATGACAATTCAAAACATGTATGAATCGGCACACTTTTTAAAAGCGATTCAAGTATTTTTAAGTATGAAAAAAAATCCCGTAAAACTAATCTAACCTGACCTAATTATCTGTTCGGGCATAATTAGATAAATATAGGAATTAATATTTGTACAGCGCCCTTGAGGTAATTTTTGACAAAAACGGCACTATACAAATAAATCATCCAATTATTATTGTAATTATATAAAAAAAAGTTATGTATATTTTTATAATCTAATCCTTATACTCGTAAATGTATTTTTCTCCCTTCTATCTTCTACATTCTATTATAATTTTTCCAATTTTCAACGTGTTTATATACGGAATCCATATGTTTTTACACTGGACTTCATACAAAGTAACTATACTCCATCGGTCACCATGAAACAGGCAGCCCCCTATTATGTATCTACTCCATGTAAATGTGTCCATTAAATATCATGTATTTTATAAATAAATAAAAATAAAACATACGAGTATTCCGATATTTTCCAGAATTTTTATTTAGGTGACCTTATACTATTTGGCGCCTCTCGTGATATGGCAAATATATTGACATTGTGGTAATTATTTCAGATCAGTGCTAATAAACCCGGCCTCCGGTTTTCAAATCACGAGCCTTGTATGCCGGAATAACATGCACGCCTAGACAATAACAAAAGGACACAATGCCTTCGTTCAAATATGAGCTCATCATCGTTGGGAAACCCCCCCCCCCCCCAGAGAACGTGCTTTATTGCAACATACATACATACATACTTACATACCCTTTTGTGTCATGTTAAGTAATTGTAATAAATTACTGATTCATTTTTATTGTACCTATGTTTAAGGCTCAAGTCTTTCAAGAAACATATATAATTACTGTACCTTAAGGTGGTCCAGGCCTATATAGTAAAAAAAAAAATCAAATATAGGTGTAGCCGTACCCTTGATTTCTTACACCTACCATTCCTATGATGTGTTAAAAATTTCAGCCCCTTATCTTATATACAAGGGGGTGCTCATCGAATTATAAGTTTTTGACAAAATTTCAGGATTTTAAATAAAACACGTAATTTAAGGATTGTTAATATTACAAGTATTTTAATCAAATAAGTATACAAATTATTTAAATATGAATAAAGTTTTGTAACAAAGTAATACTTAACATAATATTAGTCGCAATCTTTCAAAACTATGTTTGTTAACTCCTTTTTGGATGTTTCAGTGGAAACGATTTTTCTGTTTTGTTCAACGATGTGAAGTAAAAATTGCTTTTCTTCCCCAGTCTTAGTGAGTAACGTGTTGTAATCTTCAAACAGTTCAACTCCTCTCTCCGCTGTATCATTAACAACATGCAAATTTGTGACGCAGCTTTTGCCTTGAAGGTAATCAACATTGTCATCCCAAGTCTCAGGAGGTAATTGCAAGAAAGAGTCCTTGATTTCAGCCATTTCTCTCAATTCTTCAGATCTTTGTTTCCGTTTTAGAGAGCGTTCTTTGACCTTTTCTAGTTTCTTGTCGATTGAGGTCATTATCATCTTACGTTCTCCTCTTTGATCGATGAGAAACGCTCTGTCTTCCGCAATTTTGATCAAATTCAAAGCGCTTCCATGGGCAATATCAAAATTTTTGTCTAGTTCTTTTGTAAACAAATACTCTCTTTTTCTTTGTGCTTCAGAATTTCTTCCTCGATTTTTCTTCAATAGCAACCAGTTCTTATGAAACTTAATCAGTTTTTCAATGCAATGATTTTGTTGTCCGGCCAGAATACTAGATTTACTCCATACTTTTATAAGTTCTGGAATAAGTATATGCGCGGAGTCTTTCACATTTTTTGATTCATTCAATATGTGGTGAAAACGGAGTAAAACTTGCCGAAGAGTAGGAAGTTGATTAATCCTCATCAATGGCTCAATATCTCGAACCCCAAGTAGAAAAACTTTGTCTTTTTTCGAGTAGATGAACACATTTTATCACACTGATTCACTTCACAGTCTACGAAATAAGTGTTTAAATTTGTCTATAAAACTCTTCAGTACTTTATTTTAATATTTATTTAATAGTTTAGCACACTGCCATATTCAGACTGATAATAATTATTCATAACTCACGGTTTATATACACAAATATAGGGTAGGGGGAGAGGGGTGGTCTACAAGGATTTTATTCGAATATATGGGTTTTCTTACAATTGTTACTAAGTGGTTTTTGGCTGTCTAATTTCTAATTATTTTGTTTTTTTCCAGTAGGCTTAATTACCTCGGACTTGTGGCCTTACTTCAATAATGTTTGGGAAAAACCTTAAAAGTAATATGCATTATTAATGACCTGGAATAATTATATCACCATAAATATAATAACAATTTGACAACACTAAAAATTAGATCATTAATAATGCATGATACTTGTAAGGTTTTTCCCAAACAATATTGAAGTAAAGCTACAAGCCCGAGGTAATTATGCCTACTGGAAAAAACCAAAATAATTAGAAATTAGACAGCCAAAGACCACTTAGTAACAATTGTAAGAAAACCCACATATTCGAATAAAATCCTTGTAGACCACCCTCTTACCCTCCCCCATATTTGTGTATATAAGCCTGAAGATGGTCTTGACAGGCTGAACCTGGTTACAGTCAAATAAAATTAAGTGGAAAAAAGTTTTATATTAGTTTTATTATAATATATTAAAATGTACAAATTAAGCATTTTACACAAAAATTTCAAAAACAACACTCGATTGAGCACCCCTTTTTACTTGAGCCATCTCGCTGAAATTTTACTATGTTATTACTATGAATACATGTAACAAATTCACGGAGCGGTCAGATGAAAAATAATAAAAAAAAAAATTTTGGACCACCCTACTGTACCTATATGTTAGTTTTACAACAATACGTTGTATTTTATAAGTTTCTTGAAGGTCTGGGGCTTTAACCGCCCGTCCCTTGGGTTATTATTCAAAAAGTAGTTAAAAAACATCGGTTTTTTTTCCATTAGATTTCACAATACGTGTGACTAGTGACGTAACTTGTATGGGAGAGACGAACATACCCCAACACATCCGTTAGCTACGGTTGACCTCGAAATACTAAACCAGATGACGCGGGAATGTATACGAATGTTTTGTGGGTTTTAGGTATAGCTTGTTTTGTACGTGAACGTACGGGATACGGCTTATTGCGTTCGGGCGATAATCTAGCGGCCGAATCACTTACGTTCGTATATTAAAGCTACAATAACAATTTATTCGATTTTAGATTCCGTGTGTATACCCACCAACAGACGATTTTTTTCAATATTTAAAAGCATTAGGTGCTTATGTGTTTTTTTTTAAATAAAATATTTGAATTTATGCCATCTGTGATCGCGTATAACGTTTCGTGAAACCTTAAGTAACAGATTCCAAAATTTTCTAATCTATAAATCCCCTGTTGGCTTTTTCCATAATTATTGATATTTTCGCAAAATCTAAAGGAATTTCAATATATCACTGCGCCAGAGATTAGCGACGTAGCATCAAGACTATTTGGCGACATATTAAAGCATCTGTGGCTAATGAATATCGTCGATTAATAAAAAAATGTTTTAAATACAACAATCACAATTTTCGCATTAAACTGAAATTTCTTTAATATGAAATGGTAATGTCTTCAGTGATTTAATTATTTTAATAACAGCCTAAAATACAAATATGACTGAACAAAAAAGAAAGAAAGATTTTTGCATAATACTATTCCGTCCAAAATTGGTATTAACAAATCCCATAGTCGCTGCGCACCCGAGCAGCTAACAGATTCGTAAAGTTGCACGCTTCCATAGGTTGCCACTGAAGTACCAAAATTATGGGATTGTATGAAGTATTTCTTAGAATAGAAAGTCCAATAGACGATGAATTCAATATGCACGTATGGGATTCATTTCAGACTCGCTTTCGAGCAGTATAAATACGGACTGGTGGATTTTTAAATTGAATAGAGTGCTGTTTTAAAGTGTGGTGAAATTATAATACATTTATTATAATTTGCTATAGTTTGCTTTATTATAATATTATATGTTTTACGGGAATTCGCTGCACAAACGCACTTTAGAGGAAACTTCCACTGTTCGATATACTAAAAGAAACGATGATAAGTGCGTGTATTAAAAAAATAAAAATAAAGCAAAATACCGCTTTATATTCGATTGCAACCAATCATATCGAGGATCTTTGATTGTCCAAATTTGAACAAATACCCTATTTTAGATGAAGCATATTAAACAAAAATTGCTCTCCCTCTTCTCGACATTGCATCTCTCTTTAGTCTCAATCAAAAAGAATTTGACTTTAACAACATTTAAATACAAAATTAGCCTTCTATACCCATTCATCGAATTAATGGTCAAGAATACACATCTTTGAAGGGCGAGAGTCCGACAATCAGGACAGATTTGCCGACAGGCATACAAAAGGCAGAAAAAATGCGGAAAACTGGGTTATTATGATACCCAGTCGAAACAAGCAGTCGCTAGTCGGAACCAGTTCGCCGCTATCAGTTGAGACCCCTCTCTGCCTGTCCGTGTCCGTCAAACGCCGTTCACTGGAGAATCCGTAGACCATGAAAGACTTCCTCTCGTTGTGAACTTCACTATGTGCTGGTATTACGGAGACACCTGCGTGGGAGGGTTTCACTTTCTGACAAATAGACGCTTAATTTTTGTTCCTTGGCTAAACCAAAGGGCTATTACAAATATAGTAGAAAGTTCCCACGAAACGTCGCCTTAAAACATGTTCCAATCTTCGGTCAGGATGAAATACATTTTCCTATCTAAAGTAGTTCTGTCGGCCTTTCAAAAAGTTTTGGAGGTGTTATTACAGTTATGCAACTCACGGCACAAAGGCATTTTGATAAGTCGCTAAAGTGGCGGTATAGAGTTGGATTTTCATGACATCCAACTAAGTGAAACCACTTTTTAGCTACGTGTCTTATCTAATTCTATGCACCCAGGAGCTTAACACCGTATCTGGGGAATCAATATTAATTAACTACCAAACTGACTTTACCTCACGTAAAAAATAAATTTATTAAAAATATGTCACATCATATTGATATGTATATATTAATAAAGTGGTGATTACAGAGTAATTTTTAATTCGTTTATTAATAATGACGCCACAAAGTGAATATCAATCTTTTGAAGACATTTAAAAAAATGCTGGCACAGTAAAGGCTAGTGACTGATGCGTCAGCTGTAATGTACAAACCATCTTTAAGGTGTTGTTTTTTATCATTTTTACACCCATTATTTTACAAAAAATAAATTACGGAGCATTTAAGAAAAGTTTCAGGAGCTCCCCTTTGTTCTTCGCATTAAGTTGATTAAAATATAAATCACAACACATTTAAATGAGAAAATTGATCATTAGTATTTATTAAAATTAAATTTAGTCCCTACAATTCCTTGAAGCTTTAAGCTTTCAAATTTGTCAGATTTATTACCCGAAAGTTCCTACTTACCTCCTGAAGACTTTAAAATTAATAAGGAGGTCCTTGGATGTATTTCATAAAATGTAAATTTAAACTTCCTCATTTTCATCTCAGTCCTGTTCATTATTTCAAACTTGAAATTTTGTTCCAGAAACCTGAATCATTTTAAGGTATGAAAATCTACGTCACCTGCACTATCTGTGATAGGAAGCATAAAGGTGCATACCTTTTCTTAATTGGTTTTTATTTCTTTTTATTAAATGTTCCACTGGATTTAATCTATTTTTTTGTACAGTTACTCTTAAATGTAAAAAAGTTAGAAATATGTTAACATACAAAAAAAGAAATTCATCATGAACCTGTCAGAGGGTGATGATATATTTGCTGATAAAATATTCGGTTCTCGCGTTCGCAGGTGTGATATTTGCCGTAATTTTTTTGCAGCTCTATAACGATATGTTTCTTCACGGTGAAATAGTTGGATTTTATACGTGAATAAATTGACTGAAGGTAATAGACTAACATGAATAATAACTATGAATTTGATGAAAATATGGAATTTTCCTATCCACACCCCCAAACATGAATAAAAAATCGTAACCTAATAATAAATTATTTTATAATTTCTTCAAACGATTGGTAACTTTGTGGCGTCATTATTAATTAAATAATTAAAAATCTACTTTAATAACAAGAAATTTTAGTATTAGAGTTAAGGAACATCTGAGGTGTTTCAATAATAAAAACTATTCTGAATTTGCAAATCTTATTTCAAAAACCGATAATTTGTTCGATATAAATAAAGGTTTAAAATTTTTATATACAAATACAACCGGTTTACAATTAGATAAGTTTTAAATTTTAGAAATAAGAATAAGTATTAATAGCGAAGTAAATTTAATAAACAATCAAAAATATTTTTTTAAATAGTTATCTCTTAAATTTATTTTCATATGAATATTAATAATAATAATAATTTCTTTTTTAATTTCTGGATATAAATTTGTTATTCAGTGTTTTATAATTATTTTTTTTAGCATTTTTGATTAATTATTTACCTACTTTAATAAAATTTTGTTTATGTTTATATTTTGTGTACTCTTAAATTATTGTTCTAATTTTTATCATTTGTCTATAGTTGAAATATAGTCAAAAAGGCTTAAAAATTTTACATGGATCAACAAACGTCGATTCTGAGTATGTAAGTTATATCATAAATAAATTAAATTTAAGTAGAATCAATAAATAGATATTTAAAAATGGATAAAAAAACATTAATAAAAACGCCCTGTTTGTTGGCATCATTGGATCGGCGGCTTCTGACAAAACGCGGATGTTTGCGCGAAAATTCATTTTGTGTAAATTCTTTGCGTGTAACGTCACACCCAACATGACATAGATTCCGTGCGTTTTGGCTAGTTTTGAAAAATTTATACTTCAAAATGATTTTTTCTATGAAAACGAACTTTTTTATTATATACTGGTATTTAAGTGAGAAGGTCAACATTGACAAAAAAAATTAAAAATGAGCTGGAGTTCCTCATTCTGTAAAAAATACTCTATTAGAATAACTCTCGTAAGATGCAGGACAATGTGTACTTATGGGAAAGTAATTGCAGTTACGATGCTCTCGTGTAAGTCTTTCATACGTCTACAAAGTAGACGAGATTTTATGGGTGCGTTTCATGTAACAGCTTCCTTACTGAACGTATCTTAAAGATAGTACAAAAATGGAGTATTTTGTAACACGCCAATGAAAATATGTACTCACCCAACGAAAACAATTTGAACTTCTTGTTTAGTTCTAGGATCCGCAGTTTTCTTTTCCTCTTTTATTCAAGGCCTAAGAAAAGTACTCATAACAACAAGCGGATTAAGGGATTTCGAGGCACAAAAGAATGAAATCAAAGTTCAAAGAGAAAAAAAAATATTCTCACGCATGGCAATACTTGGCCAAAAATGACATCCGTTTTTAAGATAAAATAAAAACGCGACCCAAAAAAGCAATTTAAATGTAATATTTTGTTTCTTGATAAATCAACAACACATGTATGAATCGGTACACTTTTTAAAAGTGATATGAAGTCATTGAAAATGAGAAGAAAAAATTTGCCCGAAAACTAAATCTAACCTAACCTAATTAATCATGGTTATTTTTTTTATAATGAAAAAAATAAATTATTAATTAGGTTAGGTTAGATTATGTTTTTTAAAGATTTTATATCACTTTTAAAAAGAGTCCTGATTCATACGTGTGTTGATTTATCCGGTCACCGTAATATTTAATGCACGTGAACCACGAACAAAAGTCATAACTGCTCGCAGCTGTGGAGCTATGTCATCCCCAATTGAAGCATACTTTCCGGTCGAAGAGAGTGGGAAGGGGAAGCAGATTTGGAAGAAGAGAATTCAAAAGTACTTGGATATTCAGTTCTGATTACCAAACAGTGGTATGCCGTTTCACGCAACATGTTGATTCTGAATGGTAGTCTTTCACCAGGGTAATACTGATAGTATAAACCACTCTGTTATTCATAATACTTCAAGTGGTGCATTTTAACCGAAGGCTTTTATAAAAATTGTATCGTTTTAAAGAGAAAATTTAGGTCATTTTTTCGCTTCGCCGAAGATTCTCCTTTAATAAAATAGTTGGCTTAAAAGCCTTTGACTTCTACCGTGCAAAGTGAAGTGAACAATTTTAGCTTGCTGATAAAAGAATACGGTTTTATAACGTGAGCATGGGATATCTGGAATCGCTTTACTTTATAAAGTCTCGATTTCTTACTCTTCAGAATATCAAAGAAAATGTTTTTTTTTAATAACAATATTCAATATTATGTTGAAATGAGAAGATAACATTGCGAGTATACTGGAAAAAGACGTTAAGAGGAATGTTTCATACAAAACTTAATTTTGGATTTGAGGCCAAAATACTCACCTAAACCTAATGATTTTTTTTTCATCAAAAAGTATAGTAAATATCTAGTACGGATTAGAAGTAATTTATTTATTTTTGTTTTACATTATGAGGAGATATCGGCCATTAAAGGAATAGATTTTTCGCGATTTTAGAGGCACGTGTAACAATTATTTGGGGGCTAACAGCCATTAAAATTATTTTTTCCCCATCCACATTGAAAATATATGAAACGTAAATTAATTTATTTTTTTTAAATGTATTAATATAAGCATTATCGTGTACATTAAATTAAATTAGAAACTACATAATTTAAAATATCGACCCGCAGAAAAGTATTTTTTTTAATTCGTTATTTTTATTTACGTAATCATATTTACATAGTAAATGTGATAATTAAAAATATATATATATATAAAATATACATATATATATATATATATTTGCGCGTTTATTATATATATATATATATATAATAAACGCGCAAATAATTTTCCTCAATAAGTTACCTCTAAAATTAGGAAAATTGTTTTTTTTTCTTATGACATGTACTTCAAAATTTAAAACAAAAATAAATAAAATACTTCTCATGCGTGCTAGATACTTACTAAACCTTTAATTTTAAAAAAAAATATCATTCAGTTTGGATGGGTAATTTGGCTTAAAATCCAAAATTAAGTTGTGTATGAAATAGGCAGCGCAGCCGTTCCTCTTAACTCTAAAATTGCTGTTTTGAGAAATCAAGCATTTAAGTTTTAAACCAACCTGAAACTTCTTTATCAAATTAAATAATATTATTATGGCGCAAAATCATTTCAACATTTTTTCCAGTACAAAAATATTCGCTTTGATTCTTTGAAAATTCTTTGTAGCTTTTCGTTCGATCAATATAACTGTTAACAGATTTAACAGACAATTTTTATTTAAAATTATAAACATTTTTTATTTTTCGAGAGAGCTTCATAACATTGCATTATTAAGTCAAAACGTCCAATTTCCGACTTCCCAGGATATGAAAAAGAGTAACTAAGAACGCTCTCAAATAAGAAACTTGTTACCTTTTTTAGATTTGGGAGACGGTCGTCAAAATAGGACATTTGAAGGCGTATTTTTCTACAAACAATAATGTATAATCATGGAATAATATCCCTTTCTACTTAATTTACAATTCTTTAATAAATACTTATTTGTGTTAAATTATTTTATTTGATTCGAATACCACATAAGAGTCCCAACTATTTTCAACCGTCTAAAGCCAGTGGGGCTATGGCATCTCTAATTGGTGTATGGATATGGGGAGGAGGAACGTTGATAAGTAGTACCTGGCTTTTCAGATCTGGTCATCAAACATGGCTAAAGTCATTTCAAGTAACGTTTCGATTCTGATTGGTGGTCTTTTACCAGGGCGACACTTGCGAGTTTATTCATTACCAAGGTAGTAATAAATAAATCTGATTGGGATATTAAAAAATCAATCCATTGTTTATATTTTTGATAAGTAGGTATGTTTGGAAAATATTGCGTCTTTGAGTTAAATTGGCAAAGTATTTATATTATTCCAAAATATTTCAATTTATTAAAAAAAAAATTATTAGGTAGTATTGATTCTACATGAACAACAGATTTGGGCAATATGTATATTTCTAGAATATATTATTTTCTAATATAAACTGTTGCTTGTACTTGGGAAAATAGAGGTCATTAATAGAAAAACCTGCACAGTGAAAACAAACCCGTGATATATAAAATAAAAATATTAAATGTTTCAACTAAGGAAATTTAAGTGATCAGAAACATAAATAACAATTTCGAAAATTATGAAAGTTTATAAAAAATTACTGTTTTACATTTGTAGTGAAACAGTATGGTGAAAACAAATATAAAGAGTATAAAATGAGAAATAAAAAAAACGTTCCAACTCAAGAAATCAATGAAAAAATTACATAAGTGTGTAAATAATTATTGTTTTACAGATATAATGAAACTGTATGGTGAAAAAATAGAACAATAAAAAATGTTTCAACTACAGAAAGATAATAATCCACAGATACAAGAATAATTATTTAAAAATTGTACAGATATAAATGATTATAATGAATGACAAAAATTATATTATAATGTAATAATATTGCTTTTCATTTCCAATCCAACAAAATTCTATAATAACCATACAATTGAGCATATTACGGCAATCTCATTAATTCTAAGTCCATTTCCAATAGCTTCTGGTACTCTAGTACCCTTATATGGTCGGAGTACTAATGAATACGTACTCGAACAGGCACTAGTCTATGAAAGACCACCTGACCAACCCATTCAATGTGATTTGTCATTGAACCAGAGATTCTCCTGGCTGTTTAGTACTAAACATAGCTGAAGTAGATAATCATAATAACATAGCGAGAAAGTACTTGACAGACATTGCAATAGAATTATAGAACGGTAATAGAACGATAGTCGTTAGGGATATAACTTTAACCTCTTATTTCACTTGAAATTTTCCACTTTATGCAGTCCTCCATTAATGGACTACTGAACGCAATTGGCGCTAACAAAAAAACACGTTTAAAGAAGCGGAGCTAGCAGTCCACAACGGAGTGCTGATACCAACCCGGATGTATGGAAGGGAGGCATGGAACTGGCAGAGGAAGGATGAAAGTAGAATGAATGATGTATACATTAAATCCCTGAGGCGTATGTGCAAGAAAACCATTTATAATTAATGATAATAATAAATGTTTATTCCGGTATGTGGGGAGGTTAGTGCAGTCCCACACATTCCATACAAAATATACATACAACAGTTATGAAAAAAAATTACAAAATATGTACAAAAGTTTAAAAAAAAATTATAATAATAAGATAGTAGGTGAATACATCACACAAAAAAAAATTAGTACATGAAAATAAAGCCTTTAAGGTGCTGCGGCAATTAAATTGTGAGGGGCCAATATCTTTCTCCAGTATGCGTCGATGCTGGAGGCTGGACTGAGGCGGGCCTCCATGATGAGGATATTCCCGGAGCTGTTTATTATTTCCCTTAATCCAGCCACCCAGGATCTTATAAGGCTGCAAAAGCGGAAACTCGCTCCTCCGTGAACATACTGGAAACGCTGCAGTATCTGGGGAGGCCAAACATTATGCGGAAGGCGTTATTATATTTACGACCAAGTGAAAATGTTGAGATTCGCAAATAACTCAATGCTGATGTAAGCACAATTAGTAAGATTAAGACAGGGACGCTGAAATATTTCTAGAGGATGTGTGAAGTAACGAGTGTAAGGAGAATATTTGACGCGAATGTGAATGGCAGAAGAAATCAGAGACGCCCGAGAAAGATATGACACGATCAAGTGAACCAAATAATTGAATCGGGCCATGTCAATGAATAATAGAAAAGTATGTTAGAGACAATGTATAAATGTGAATGAAGTAAGAAGTGTATGCCAAGATCAAGTTGTTTGGCGGTTCGTCCTTTCTGCCTACTGATGAAAGTGAAACGGCGTGATGGTGAGTTAGGTTAATACATTTTATAGAAAAAACAGCTAATATACTGTACCACAAGACGTTGACAAATCACCCCCTTCCACATAATTGCACATATTGCCTTCGAGTCACTGAAAGAAGACGGTTTAAAATTTACTTCAAGGTAAGCAGTGTATAGGTATACCGCTTACGGACTGGCACCATTATACTCGAACATGATTGATATATGCGTGAGGTACAGTCTTATCCAACGACAAAGACTTATAGGCCTTCCACACGACTGGTTTGTCCGATACTAAAAAATCCATGGCGTCGAAAGGTTCGACAATCCAGTCCTCCTCTCCTAAAGTAAAGCCTTAGAAAAGGACGTTCAGTTGGTCGAACCATTCGAAGCCGTGGCTTTTTTGTATCGGACAAACTAGTCGCGTATCATATTATATATGTCTATACGTCTTACTCGTGGAACCCTATTCTGCCAAAAAGTTATTCCAATAAACTGAATATTCTTTCCAGACTTATAGAAAAGTCAAAAGATGTCCGATATAAATAAAAATCGTACAGGTATATCCCAGACACTATCTATATTGCAAATATATTCGGGATGAACTTTGCAATCATACAAAAAGTTGCCAACCAATAATATGGGAATTAATTGAGGATAAGTCTTAGATTTGAAGTATGATATGGATAAAAAATACGAAAAATAAACAGAATTCCGTCAAGATCGTCCTGAGTTCGATTCCCAGATGCGACTGATACCTTTTTTTTATTTTCTGTCTATTTTTACGTTTCGCTTTCATTTTAGATTTTTTAATATTATCTTCTTCAATGGTTAAATATCAATGAGCTTTATAAGCTTTAGTAAGTTATTCTAATAAATTGAATTATAAAATTATTTTGTTCAAACCACTACCAATTTTTATAAATACATATCTATATGGTTCAAAAACCAAAGGTTTCTAATTTCAAATGCTTCTAAATTAAGTAATATTTTAGCCTTTATCTTAATCCTTTGAAAATCTGATCGGTTGAAGTGAGATGATTGCCAATCTCTGAAATATTAACATTTTGGGATGTCTTCCCTGTGCAAAACGAAGGACAGTCATTGTAACATAGTTTGTTAATGCCTGAGTGGATTAATTTATGATCTCTATCTCACTGTTATCAGTATAGAATGCGGGTTTAATGTGGGCAGGCAAATGTTTTGTACTAAGAGAATTTGGATATATTTTTACTATATTGCACAAAAATTATTAAAAAGGCGTATTTCCTTTGAAGACTTATAATCCAGAAAAGAGGAATAAAACAAATTTTAAAGTATAATAAAAATAAAACAATACAGAAAATTCTCAAGGAATTAGATGTAATGAGTGTTAAACAAAGAATTTTGTACAACGTTGTAATTTTTATTTAGAAAGTTTTTAAGAATTTAGTACCACCTTATTTTAGGGATAAAATACATTATAAGAACAGGAGTAATTAGACTAAATTAAAAAAAAATCCAAACACAAAATTGTTTACTGTATAAAGGCATAAAAATGCGTAGCTTACCTCCCAGTGAATTAAAAAAATGTTCAATATTATTCTAGGCTGCTGAAAGGGATTTAATACCCCGGAACAAGGCTTTAATAAAGTCATTACGAATTTTAAAACAGAATTAGAGGACAAGCATTAATAGAAAAGACCGAAGTTTAAAACAAACTCCGGAAAAAAGGCTTTCAGTCATGTTCACTTGATCCCCAACTGTCCAACTGTTCAATAGCTGCAGTCTTGTAGAAACGTCTATTCTAATTTAATTTGTACATTTCCATCAACCGGGCTTCAGTTTACGTCTTAAGATTTGGCAGTTACTTCAAGTTAGTTAATCCTGTTCTTCGAATGAATCTCAGGAGCATTCGGATTAGTCAGAACAACTGAGTGAATCTGAATAAAGACTTCAGTGTCAGCCTGTCGAAAGCAATCTGTTAGAAATGTCATGCAATTCCATTGGTAATTTCCGATGTTAAAGTAATTTTCTGTACGGTTAAAGTACCTCCTATTTATTTTCATTGGAAATCCACATATAAGCACCCATGAAAAGCTTTATATGGATATATTACGAAAACTAAAAAGGCAGGAAACATTTTTTTAAATACTTTGATGCAAGTTGGGGTTGGGGTGAACCTTTGATAAACATGTTCAATTAATAACGATATTTTTTTTAGATTTGAAAGGTATTCGTCAAATAGCGATTCTAGGCTAGTGTTAGCTTTTCAAACACAACGGCCACGCTGTTATGTTTGGCGACTGGCTGTTGTTTATCAAAGGCTGAAACAGGCCAACAGACGGTGTTTAACGGGGACCGTTCAAACGTGAAGAATTCAAAATGGCGTTGATCGTCAATCAAATGTTACGATGGTTGAAACATCCCTACCTTAATGAACTAGCTAGGTACTATGACTCTGTTTTAATTATTATATTACCGTTAAAATTATGCTCTGATAAATGCATGGTTGATTCGAAATCGGTTAGCACATTCGCATAAATTAAGTGAATTATACAGATTTAGACTAATTTCATACAATGTATTTAAGAAATAGCTTATATTAAGTAAGATTAAGAAAGGGATGCTTAGGTGGTTTGGGCAGGTAGAGCGAATGAACAAAGAAAGGAGTGTACGGAGAATATAAAATGCGAATGTGAATGAAAGAAGAAGTTGGGGACGCCAAAGGAAGACATGGCACGATCGAGTGAATCAAATACTTGAGTCGGGCCATGTACGAGGTTCGAATAACATAAAATATTTTATGAGACGATGCATGAATGTGAATGAAGCAAGACGTGTATGCCAAGATCGAATTGTTTGGCGGTCCGTCCTCTCTGCTTACCCCTTCGGGGAAACAGCGTGATGGTTAGTTAATACTCGAAAGCTGCCCATAAAGTGAAATGAAAAGCTGGTTTACATAAAATAAATCATAAACCAATTAAATGAAACCATAAAAATAAATAAAAAAATCATGGAACTCAATCGACATTTTGAATGCACGCGAACGGCAATTTTTTTCACGAATGGCATTTAAAATAATTATTCTGAAATGCCGACATAAGGCCAAACACCCCATTGACCTACATTACAGATGTATAATAAAAATAAATGGATTGCGAAACATTTTTTGTGGAGCATTTTAGCAGGTGTTTCAAATAAGAAAATTGTTTGTGTATTGATGAAAAGATGACATATCTTGGTAGTGTTGAAATTAAATTTGTTTTTTATAATAAGAACAGATATTTGTTCTTACAATCTTAACATTTTTTCTTTTCCAATCTCTTCAATCGTAATTTAGTTCTACATGGTATTAAAACGGGTATACCACAGGGATCACATTTCTGCCAGAGTTAATTTTAATTAATTTTTCCTTCATCAGTTCCATGCCTCACTGCAAACATTCAAGGTTGATATTGTGAATATCAAAACTCGCTTCTTCACAGCATTCCTCAAATAGGGATGCCATAGTTCTACTGGTTACGAGAAGTAGAGACTATTCAGACATGAACCTGATCTTTTTATCAGCCTATTCATTGCGAACCATAAATTCTCATGAAAAATTCATTTCAAACCAAACGCTTTAGTAATTTAGATGTTGTCTTTTCACACCCAGATTTTCAGGGTCGCTATAAGACGGTTATTAATAAATTTTTAACAGAGATTACAATATTATAAAAAATACAGAAATATAGAAACAAGTGTAGACAAGCACTATAATCTGAATAAATTATATATATTATATATATGCATTTTTTTATTTTTTTTTCACATGAAGCGGTAACTTGGTGATGTGACATTATAATTTAAAAAATAAAATAATAACTTTATTTACATCACTTTTATTTATACTTTAGCCGACCGGGTTTCGATACTACCGTAGCTTCTTCAGGGCGGTATACAGCACGGTATACTGCCCTGAAGAAGCTACGGTAGTAGCGAAACCCAAAAAAATAAAAGTGATATAAACAAAGTTATTGTTTTATTTTTTAAATTAAATTATATTTATTTGCGAACCTTATTCAACTCCTGGCAACATTTGACAGCTGTGAACTGACAGGCTATTTATCTGAGCACACCACGTTCTGAGTTACACCAAATACCGTAGAAATACTAATACGCGCAGCTCTTGACATTTAACATACATTCAGATGGCAAAATGCAACACTAGCGCCCTCCAACGGCCCGAGTTGTACGAATTTGGATTTACCATAATTTTCTGAAAAATGTATTCATAATAAATTATAAAAAAATAAAATTCATAAAATAATCTACGAATGATTTTACTCCTTTTTTGGCTCATGTATATACATACGAGTATATATATATATTTTTTAAAGAAGCTATTAGAATTGTGTTAACATTTAAAGACTCGCTGATCGCGCACTGTCTTAAATGCTTACAAAGAAAATGAAATATTTATTACAACAGCAACACAGCCCGGAAGTCTATAGCCCGGGCCGCTAGAGGCGGTAGTGTAGTATGTATGTTTCCAGTATTTTGACATCTATAATATTTAATTACACGGGTAGCTTTGTATCTTATTTATTAGATTGTTATAAAGTACAAATAAAGTATATAAAGTGATATATCTTTGATTATAAGAAGTCCCTATACTGTAATAACTACACAAGTAAAGTGAGTTTTGCAATACGTACATAATTGGAAAACAAAACAAGAATCATGGGGACAGTTTTGCGGCTATTTTGTGACACGTGTCAACAGATAGTTGAAAAACTGTCTATATCTAAAAACATCATTCCAACCCAACAATATCTCTTCACAAAGAAATGCTGATAGTTAATGCAATACCAACGGACAGATGATCCCATTAAAGTAATTTATTCATTCGCAGTAGAACATTTTAAAACTAACAGTAGATTATTTATAGCGCTGTTGTGTCGTACCTGGCCCGAGTACCCTATTACCATTTAGCTATAGGTGCTTTAGTTTAGGTTGTATATATTCTCATGTGGGTCTATAAGCATATGGAGGACGAATAAATGTGTCTCGGAAAGGGTATTATTTATTATGAGGCTCCATCGTTCTTAAAAGTGCTTTCACGTAGAGGCTGCGTACGTGGATTATTTCATGTGATTAGAGTATGGTTTAATGCTGTTACGGACTTGTTTAGGAAGAGCGACAAAATAACGTCTTCCTTAATAGGAAAAAAACATTTTTGATCGCGTGTTATTAAAATTATAGAATAGGTACCGCAGCGTAGAATTGAATGAATCGTTTATTACATATCATATATAATTAACTACCTTTAATGCAAGGTTAGGTAGGTACTCAATTTACTATCGGTGTTCAACATTGGATATTTGAAAGGGGGTGAGCTTTATTTTAAAGAGTGTGCGTTCCTGAGACCTTTAAAAAAAATGAAAAAACTGTTCTTTGAAGAATATCAACAAATCCTAAATGAAACACGATTTCGAAAAAAAATCATCTGAGAATACCAGGACAACCACTTTAACAACTGAGCCAAGTTCAATTTATGCTATCTTTATCGTTATTATACCTCAAATTCAAGACTTTCCAAATATGTCCTTCATTAAATCCGATATTATTGGCAGCTATCTTCTACCCGAATACATTTGTAATCTAGATAATATAATATGGGATTTAATGGAAAATAATATTGACAGATCTTGAAGGTTGAGGTATAATATCGATGAAGATGGCGTAAAGTGAACAGGGGCGCTATTCCCGTTCTTTTTAAGGAATATTCCTTACGTTTTTCCTTAGGGTTAACGACTTCTTGATTAACTGCGGAATTCCGATGAGACACAGTAAAAAGATCCCAAATGGATTGCCAAGAGATTATTTGAAAACACAAATTGATGAAATATCTTCAAGTGACATAAAATTTTGAACTACAACTTTTAAAAACAATTACATTATATTATAATTAATTTTAATACATTTTATTTTATTTTTAAATATCATAAATAAGCCTTCTAACGAAGAATCACGTTTTATAAAAAGGTACCTACCTTATTAAATAGTAATGATATTTTTTGTCTCTAGTTCTAAAAGTGACATTTGAATTTGTGCCGACAAAAGATATGGGTTATTCCACTTATTTTAAAAGCTGGTTCCAATCCCGAGTTTAGCCACATGGACTCGATTCCTCGGACTCAGTCTTCGTTCATTTTGGTCCGCCGTTCCGGAATAAAAAATCGTTAATATTATACTAATGAATAGGGACGCCTTTCGTTTCTGACTCCAATCCAAAACCTTTGCCGTTTCTTGAGTGTGAGTTCGAAACGAGTAAATCCGGATTTGCGAACTCGAAATGAGTCCACCGCCATCGAAATCGAATTCATTGGTCTCGGCCGGTCGTACCGACTCAATGCCGCTTGACGTGAATTTTCAAAAATCTTAACATCTATATAATGTTTAATAATGCTTACTAGCTAATTATGTTTAAAGTAAATAATAACGTAAATGGTAACATACCTAATATTGAGTTTTTCTATTGTTAAAACGTCGCAAATATTGAGGGTCGCTCGCTGAATTCAGCTGACAGCTGTCATCCGAGAGAATTGGAACCGCAGTTAAGTAAGAAGGCTTTAACCCCAAGGAAAAAGTTAAGGAATCTTCCTTAAAAATAACGGGAATAGCGCCCCTGGTCTCATTAGGTCAGTTGGAAGAGCGGTTGTCCCGGTAAGATCTCTGGGTCCGATTGCCAGATGCGACTGATAGCTTTTTATTTACTGTGGTTTTTTCCGGTTCCGTGTTTCATTTAGGATTGGTTAATATTGTCTTCTTCAATGATTCAAATATTACGATGAGGTTTATAAGTTTCAATAAGTTATTCCAATAAATTGAAGAAAAAAATTCGTTGCATTTCATTCAAACTACTTTATAAACCTTCACGACACTAATAAAAACAAACTGTGCTATTTTCAGCGAAACTAGTCCAGTAATTTTCGAGAACATCAAGGACAATTTTACATTGATTTTTATATATATAGATAACATAAATATAAATTAAATACAATTTTTTATTTTCATTTCTTCAGTATTTTTATTTTTATGTATTATTATTTCCAAATATTATTTTACTGTTATTGTGGTTATTATTTTATATAATTTTCTCACGACTTTCATGATACGGGCATGAGCCTAGTATGGGAGTGGAAAGAACTAAAAAAATGCAATATGTTATTAATTTTTATCATTTTTAAGTAATTTAGTATTAACATTTTTTAATGGTACTAACTGGAGGGAGACCGCGGGAAGTCGATAAGAATGGAGGCATTGGTTCGAAGCAGTCGGGACTCGCCGAGGGTAGTGGAGTCGATAATGCCGATGATATTATTAGTTGGAAATGTTAAAAGAAAACTTTATGGAAAATACTGAAAGAATTTCAATTGGAAAAAGCCTGTTGGAAAAGCTTGATTTAAAAAAGGCAAAACAATGTGTGTATAATTTCTCTTACACTGCTACTGTCGGTATTATTGGTCGGCTTTTAAAAAAAAAATTACATACATTTCAGCCGCAATATTATGGATGGACGAGTCACCTGGCCTGGTTGGCTATAAAATCCTTTGTGTCCGTACAAAGGAAAGAAGGCACTACATTTCACCCTTAATTACACCTCGCGAAAAACGTTCAAAGCCGCTTGTTACATACTCGCGGTGGGCGTATGAGAATTGAACGACGGTAAATTATTATTTTTTACACTATATTTACAAAAGAATGGAACTTTAACATTGCAAAACTTCTATCAGTGTTATGAAAACCGTAAATTGTTAGCGAACTTTTACAAAATTGCGATTGATAGGCCTTTTTATATGACAAGAGTCAACAAAATTCAATTAAAAATTCAAACATCTTTATTGTACAAATAATAGTAAAACAGGTTCAAGGTGGCTTATAGGTACATCCTATTTCTTACAGTTAATAATAATAATAATCGAATGATTTTTATAGCGCCGTTTTTGTGAAAAATCACCACAGGGGCGCTGTTAGTCCACAATTAGCCAACAAAATACAAATATGTATATAAATAAGATAAAAATAACATTTCTTCAATAAATGCTTAATTACTTTGTGGTGTCATTATTAATAAAAATTAGTACGAAATACTTTGTGTACACCGCGGTTTAATGTTGACTGTGTATCCTGATGAGGGAAGATTCGCTCACAAAATGTGTGGATATTTACATATTAAACAGTGGTGTACACAAAGTATTTCGTATTAGTTATATTAAATCACACGTATTTATATTTAAAATATAGAGAAGTTTAATCTAAATGCATTCAATCAATGTGTTCGAAGTATTCGTTTAAGGTGTAGTGACATTTGTTCAGAAGGAATGGTTTTAATGATGATTTAAATGGAAGTAGATCGTGTGTTTGTTTGATGTTACGAGGAAGGTTGTTATGTCCTTTAATTGCCATGCAGTAAGGTCCTTTTTGAAATATTGTTTTGTTGGCTTGTGGTATTGTTAGGTTTTCTGTGAATGTTGCTCTGTGTTTATGTCACGACGGCCTCCATGGTCAAGGGGTAAAGCTCTCGACTACGAATCCGAAGGTCGAGGGTTCAAATCCCGGCGTGCGCAAGTAAATTTTATTTAATTAATTTGTGCTGTTTCACAATTAATTCATTTAAAAATAATATATAGTATATTTGCCCACGTTCCACAGTGGAAGATACTCTCAGTATCGCCCTGGTGAAAGACCACCATTCAGAATGGAAGCGTTGCTTGAAATGGCTTTTAGCCGTGTTTGGTGACCAGATCTGAATAACCACGTATTTTCTCTACTTTCCTCTTCCCCTTCTCCTCCCCTCCCCAATACCTTCAGCCTCACAACATTCTCCAATTGGGGCTGCCATAGTCTTACTGGCTCCAGACGGTTGGGGGCAGTTGAGACTCTTGTGGGGTATTCATATAAAAAAAATAAAAAAATAATAAAAACGTGTTGAGTGTTGTAGTGGAAACCTGCCTGGAGAGGACCGTACTAATAGTTATAACATTATGTATATCGGTGATCGTCAGAAGTTTCAGTTTTTTAAAGAGGGTTCTACAAGAATCTTTGATATTTCTTATTTGTGATATTTCTGAAGCATGTCTTTTGGATAATAAAACATCTTTGGTGTTTACTGAGTTTCCCCAAAACACTATTCCGTACTCTAATCATCGAATAGACGTATTTTTTGTGTGTATAAAAGACTGCGTCTATTTACTATACAAATATCTGAAAAAAAACCTTGACTCTGTGCAGAAACGGGCGGTCCGTTTGATAGATTCGCCTATCTTAACAAATGGGTTGCAATCTTTGGAGCACAGACGTCGGGTGGGAATGCTGTCCTTGTTCTACCGGTATTTTAATGGAAGATGCTCCGAGGAACTAGCGTCATTGATCCCTTCGGCACCAGTGCATAGTCGGGAAACACGCCAAACGCGCGCCAAATATTTGCACACGGTTGACATTTGTCACATGAGAACGGGTCGCTTCTACGACTCGTTCTTGTGTTCAACAGCTCGGCTGTGGAGTGATCTGCCGGCCTCTGTGTTTCCTCCATCCTATAACATGGGTCTCTTCAAGACCCAAGTTCACTCCTTCCTATCCTCTAAAAGATCCTCCACACAGCATCCCCAAAGATGATATAGGCCTTGAGGGAAATTATTTCCTCCTTGGTCTCCTGTGTGGAGTTACTGTAAAAAAAAAAAAATGAACAAACAATAATGTGTTTGAAATTATATCGCCTTTGAGGTGATTTTTCATAAAAACGGCGCTATAAAAATCATCCAATTATTATTATACGGAATGACAAGAATTAAAATATATCTTTGCATGTCTCTTGAAACCTTCAAGGTTTGTGTTGAAAATATCAAGAGAGATATTATTTATCAGCACCATGCTGTGCTGAGCTAACACGTCTGTTCTACCATGTAATATGCATATCAGATCGTGGTGCCGCCCCTGTCAGTAGTCGTTTGGTGCACACAGTTTATGGCATTCCAGGAAGAATGGAGTGTATATGAAATTTTGTATAATTTTATATGCCGTTACTGCAAGGGCCGCACTTCTTCTAGGCTGTAGACTTTCGTAGCGCTTCTCAGAGAGCAAATCTTCATCCATAATATGCAGAGATGAATCAGAGATGAATCGGAACAACTGCTCCCAATTGTCCGGACTCAGTGGGACTATAGCATCCCACATGGGGTATATTGTGAGGCTGAGGAGAGTTGGAAGGGTAGACGGCGGGGAAGAGGAAGATGATGAAGTATCTGGTTATTCAGATTTCCACGGCTGAAGCTTTTTAAAACAACTCTTTCTCCAGGATGAAACTGAAAGTATATTCTATTCCGGAACGTGCCACAAATATACAACATTTTATTTTATATTAATTATACGAGAAAAACCACAAATTCATTAATAAAATTTGATTCCGCCCGCCCGGAATTGAACTCGCGACCTCTGGATTCGTAATGCAGAAATTAAAGAATCTCACGAACGAGAACCGAATGAATGCTGAAACCACTTATTACAAAAGTTACTTTACTTTAATCCTTTGTGGCGATATGACTAAAAACGTATAATTCTTATAATTGCCCACGCCCTGGAAACACAGTATTGTTGTTCAAACCTGCACGATATTACGTAAAATTTTCCGACGCGTTTTTAGATCGAAAAGATTAGGCGTACTTACGGGTTTTGCAAGAACGTGTCGCCAAGCAGTCGAACCAACTAAAACTACGGGTAAAATCTGATATTAGTGTTACTTACTTTGACTTATTATGACGTGTTATCGGCAAACTAATAATGGTAAAGTTAAAAAAATAAACTGGCACAAGTAAACAAAAAAAAAATGTCGTTGATATTGAACCAGATTAATTTATTGTTGATTTGAGAAATAATGTGTTTTAGATACGATATTATATGAGTCTTGAAGTCTTCGTGTTTAGGGAATACTCAATTTTTATTAAGGAACCTTTAAAAAGTCATACTTGCTAAAAAGCCGTAGTGTAAGGTCTACCCGATAAAAGGTCTATTCACATCTACCAGCAACCCCCAGGCAGAACAGTACAGACGCAACAGCAGTAGTTGCTTCCATTGTCTTTGAGCATATTCATATTACAGCGTACGTAAGAGAAACATATCCGCGCATCCACGGGCCAGCACCGTTCGAGATTGTCGGCTAGAATATTTTGATAGTGCTGGTGGGTGTTGGTAACTTCTCCCCCTGCGCTATTTTTATGAATACATACCGTTAGCATCGCCATCTTGGAATCGCCGTCAGTTGGCGCCAATAGACCCGGATATTGTTAAAACCAAGAAGATGAACAACGAAACATTGATTGAATTGGTCAGGGAAAATAGGTTATAAAATAATAATAAATACGGGAATAGGATTATAAAATTTTCAAACATGTTGTGAAGGAAGCTAATACTCAGTTGACAGGTCAGATGCCAGCCGTACTCGCGTCTGTGCCGTTCCTGCACTGTACTAAACTTAAAACTCATCTCTTCGGAAAGTCATTTCCGTACAGTACAGGTACGGTTACACACCCAATTTACATAGCAAAGCTAGCCGTTAGTACGTCACTTAACAGAAAAATTTGAACCTTTACTTGTTTACTTTACTTTATTTGTTCTCATCCTAATTTCAAAAAAAAAGAAATAAATAACTAAAACATTAATATTTCAAATAAATGCCAACGCTTCTTTTATAAATAACCTTCTTTAAACATAATATGAATAACACATAAGATTTAAATAGTAACTCCAATATCACCCAATGTGCTGTGTTTTCTAATATTGTTTCCTGTGCGTCCAAAATCACATCTTCTCAAGCTAAAACTTTATTATTTAACGTGTTAATCTGGAGTGACCTTCTGCACATAAACAATGTATCCTAAAACCCTAGCAAGTGATATTTATACAGCGCCCTTGAGTAGACTTTTCACAAAAACGACGTTATACAAATCATAAAATTTTAATAAATTTTACTTTTCTGCACTGCGCGGTGCTGGTAGATGTTTATACACCTAAATACGTCGCAAATCTTTGTCTTATCCGTATCCAAAGAAACCGAATAAAAGTGTAACGAACAACGAGAGTTTAGATGTTTTGAAGATTTAATTTCTTAGTACGTAAATCGTAGAAATTTTGAAGAAACGCATTTCTCTCTTATGCTTGTCCTCATAACGAAGAATCACCTGCCGAAGTGACTGCACTTTACCCCCGGTCACCCTGCTTATGCCACAAAGTAAGTAACTTCTTTTCACGAAATTAATAAGCACATAATTTTTATGTCTTATAAATTTGCTTAAAGTTTAAAGCTTTTAAAATCAGCATAAACGTAAAATGAATTTTAAACCAGCATTTATGAGGATGGGAGCAATTAATTCATTTTTCTACTAAAGCTCATGCATTTTCATGGAATTTTAAATAGTGCCTCAATTTTCATGGGATTTTCCTTGAATATTCGACGATGCACACGATTATTCAGTATTCACTTTCATGAACACCTAAGCGATTCAGCCCAGTCGGGGGAGGCGGAGAAATTCACGAGCAGTTTCAGTTGGTAATTTGGTTAACCTAACAAACCGTGGCACGACCTGAAATGTACTTGGTAATGAGAACTTGGTCTGCGGCATCATGTTAATCCAATTGAAACGAGCGAACAAAACTTAAAACAGTATTTTCAATAAAATACTTATGATATGGTATGAGCATTCACGGCGGATTCACAAAGGCTTTAGATAAAGCAGCGGTTTAGAACACTATTTTCTTATTAGTGGAAGGTTCCGAAGCTTAATTCGCCTTTCCCGTGATAACTTTGTTAGCAATATTCTTCATGACTAATAAATAAATTTTAAATATCAAATAATGTTTCAATTTTTCATATCATCGTGGCACACTTTGGATTTGGATAAAACCATTTAATCAAAATTAGTCATAAAAATGTACGTGTAATAATTTTTTTAAATTATTGATAGCCGGGATCTATCGCTAACTGATTGAAGATTGACGACTGCTCTAACCACTGGGCTACGGAGGTGACCTTCAGATTCGATGTGCTTTTTCTCTGTAGTATAATACTTTGTTTAAACTTTTTAATTCTTAACAATATTTCATGTTTTATCTACTAGAGGCCATAAAAAATATATATTTGTTACAATTGCCACAAAAAACATTTGATTTAACTCCAATAATTGTACACAAACGCTTTCACCTGTTTTCTTTAAAAACTAAAACAACAAAGAGATTATGCAAGCTCCTCTTCGTGATATAATGCAATAAACAGGATTAATAATATAACAGTCTACCATCGTATTCCCTTTCAAATTCACGGAAACGGCTTTGAAATATTGATCAAGTAAATATAATTACATGGTAAGCAATGACAGTGGAATAGAACGGTATTAATATATTATTAGTTTCACTGTCGCTATGCAAATTTTAATTTAATATGCGAAATCACAATGTCTGGAAAATAACAATAAATCATAATTTACTGAACTATCATCAACCACGTAACTCGTACAGAACGGACTGAACATTTTCATAACATTAGGAAAAATAAATCAAACAACTATGATATCAATTTAGGGTGATCCCTTTTATTTGAATACAAATGAGGCATTATTCCATTTCAAAACACATATATAAAATTCGCATACTTGACTATTTGGTTATAGTCTTTATTTTTATTAGTACTTCTTTACAAAATTCTATTACATATTCTTTTTTACTGTGCCTGTATTTCACTAGGGAAATCCTGTGTTGAGACAGGCAAGATTCATACTCATGGTAGTTTTCATAAGACAATATATAAGTTCGCATATTATAGGAGTTCACAAGCTAGGATCACGTATTCTTTATCTGTCCAATTCTTAATTAAAACAAATGTTCCGATTTCTATGAAGTGTTTTCTAAAGTTGCCTTTCCCACTTACAACAATGCGTTTATTTTTAGTGTTAATCCCGTACCAATGTTTGAAATATTTTAACAGAGTAACGTGAAAAACATTATAATATTAATCCGTCTTCCCTTCCTACGCATTTAGAAACGATGACCGAGAACACCCATAAGGGTTAAATCAAATACAAATAAAAGGAAACATTTTCAGGATACAATTAAATTTTCCTAGAAAACTATGTAAATATAATCAACACAATTGAAAAAATATGTGGTGTTATAATAAAATATGATTTATACTTTTATTAAATTTAATTTGTAGAACTCCATTTTTATAAAAAGTTTTTTTAAATTTAACAATAAAAAATATTTTTCAGATTTTCATAATAAGCAAACGCTTTGTGGATTGACATGATGAATTAAAAGAAAAACACTTTTTATGAATCCACTTTTATATTGTATATCTGTCAACTTGTTTCGATTCTGCTAAATCTTCATCGGGAATGAAAAATATATTAATAATAATAATAATAATAATAATCGGATGATTTTTATAGCGCCGCTTTTGTGAGAAATCACCTCAGGGGCGCTGTACAAATATTACTTCCTATTCTTATATTATTCTTATATTACGTGTATTCTACGAATTTATTATTATTTTTTTTAATTTATTTTTTTTAACATTTATTTTCTCTTTTTGGACAGGCCATCATTACACATTATTTATAGACTATATAAAGAGATGAAGTTAAATTATCAAAACTAAATTTAATGTTAAATTGAAAAAAAAAGAAGCTAACTGTATTTATTCCTTACAATATATTGCAAGACGCTAATACAAATGATAGAGTGATTGTTTCCATTATATTATTGAAAATATACTGAAACTGATTGACAAATATATACAAAATAAAAGCGGATTCATACAAAGTGTATTTCTTTTAATTCAATTATTTTTCAATATAGAAAACGGTTTATTTGAAAAAAGTTTTTAAAAGTGTTAATTATTATTACGTGTGACAGCTGTTTCGCCTTCTGAAGTCATTATCAAACTGTGGGGGAACTTATGACGACCTAATTATATTATTTCTAGGTTGGTACTTATAATAAAACTCACAATGTTTTCATTTTTATTACCAATGCTCTTAACCCTTACCACTCCTTTGTCGGGTGCCAGCCGACATCACTATTTGTACGCTACAACTCAGTCGTCGGCTGGCGGCCGACAAGATAAGACGTGCGCGCGCGGTGTATTTTAACCCGCACAACTTGACACGTGATGTTGTTTCTTGTGATTATTCGATAAAAAAACATTTAAATTCACGTTCTAATAAGATTTTGACTGTTTTCCGTTTATGTTTTAGTATAAAATAACCTTTTTGTAACTGCCTACCAATAAATTAATATTTCGACATTATTTAAATTAGAGTTGGCTGACAACAAATATTAAAAAATAATGGAGTGGAGTAAATTAACCTTGATTTTAATGATTAAATTACACAGTAAAGTTTCCCTGTTTAATAGTTATAATGTACTGTTGTTTGAAATTTTGTTAAAGGTCGTTAAGATGGTTATCATTGGCGTTTGCAAATTAAAATGGAGTCACAATTCGGCAAACATCTCTTAAACAAAAACCACTCACTCGGATAATAATAACCAATTCCGTTGCACATTGAAAATAATGGCCGTAAACTTATAAAAATTCTGATAAATCCAAAGCTAATTTAAAAAATAAACAAAATAATATAATTTGTTCCCCACTTCTGGACATCTTCACGCCGAGATCAATTATAGCCTATGATACAAGTTAGAATAATTATGCAGGGAAAAACAAAACCCCTTCAACCCAAATTAAATGAAACAGCTGTCACCGGTAATAATAATTCCCTTGAACAACGTTTTTTAATAAATTAACCCTTTTTAAAATGAATAATATTTGTTAATAATAAATTTTTAAAACTTTTATTATAATATGAAAACCTTTTCGAAAACTGCAAAGCGCAAATAAAAAGTAATGTGAATTTCGCACATGAGTCCCTCCTACTACCTGCTAACTGATACTGGATTAGGGAATGTTGTGAGGCTAAAAGGTATGGTAGGGAGAAAGATATATGGAAGGTGAGGGAATACCTAGATATTCATATCTAGTCACCAAACACGGTTAAAGCTATTTCAAGCAACCTTACGATTCCGAATGGTGGTCTTTGGCATAACACATTTTAATTTTTAAGAAATTACTTACCCTGCCCGTATTCTAACCAGTGACCTCCAGATTCATAATAATCATAATAATTGGATTACTTCTATAGCGCCGTTTTCGTGGGAAAATCACCTCAATGGCGCCCTTACATAGTCGAGGACCTCAACCTTCACTATAGTTGGGTCAAACAAAAAAACTTTGGCATTCCAAAAAAGTAAAAAAAATGAATTTATTCGAATACTGGACAGCAATCTTATGTTGTCCAACGTGTAAACTGGCAGAAGGGGATTGTCACACAAAAATGTATGTGAAATATTCGTAAATTCAAGAATGATGTCCAAAGTGAAGTAAATAAAAAGAAATTTTTTTTTTGATGTTTTGGGTAAAAATCATCAATATTACGAATGAATAAAGTCCACCCTTTTTGTTGTGGAGAATATTTTGACAAGGGTCTGAAACGTTTATCCAATAACACACATAATCAATCATTTTATTTGAGACAAGATACGTCTCAAGTCTAAACTATCGCTTTAAAAGTTGCAAAAAACAACTGACCAATGAAAATTCGGAAAAAAGTTTAATAGTACACTGTGAAACCAGCGGTCTCCCCAGGGGTGCTGAACCCGAAAAAAGTAAATGCTTTTTCAGGATACGAATTTTATTTTTTCCACTTCTATTTATTTAGAAGAGGTGACTTAGCAGACCTAGTTGTTATACCGTTTTGCCACAGAATAAAATATGGTATTTTAACAGGATTTTTGTCAGGACTCTAGAAACAAGTAAATAAAGGTGTTTTCAATATATTACTGACTAACTAACTAACTAACCATCACACCGTTTCTCCACAGGGGTGGGGAGAAAGGACGGACCGCCAAACAATTCGATCTTGATCCGCCAAACAACACTTCTTGCTTCATTCACATTCATACATCGTCTAATCCATTATCTTCTGTTATTCCGACTTCTGACATGGGCCTACTCAAGTATCGTGCCACGTCTTCCTCGGGTATTCCCTCCTTCTTCTTCCATTCACATTCGTGTCATATATTCTCTTTACACTTCTTTCTTCGTTCATTCGCTCTACATGCCCAAACCATCTAAGCGTTCCTTTATTAATTTTACTTATGACGCTTACATCACAGCCTTGCATTCTTTACGAATTTCAATATTTTTCACACGATCGTACATTGTTTTACCACACATTCGCCTCACATATCTCATTTCATATATAATTTGGTTGACTAAATATTTTTATAATATTTTTATTGTTTTTTAAATTATGCGAATTATAAATTGCCGCCAAAACGATACGTTTATGAGAGAGACGGCTGTGACGTCACGCTGGCCAACGTGTCTAGGCGGTCTGTGGACCCAGTGATAGTCGTTGCTGACGGTCAGTAGCGGAACTTACGTCATAGCAACATCAGCCAAATATGAACCGTTTAGGAATCTGCGGTTAGAGATCTTTTTGATATTAATATAACACTTTTTTATTATGTTGTTAGAATTGAAAAATTAAATGTTCTATATTCCATGCATTGTAAAGGTACAATATCATTTATTAGTGAAAAAATTATTTAAAATTTCTTAATTTAATGGAAACGTGAACGTGTTAACGGCAAATGTTTCTTAATTCAATAATTAATACATATACATATATATATATAGCAAAACCTAAAACACATCTCTTCGGAAAGTCATATCCATGAATAGTTCAGTTGCATATCTAATTAATATAGCGAAGCTAGCCGTTAGTACCCACATAAATTAATTAACCCAAAAATATTAAACTTTTCATAGTCCGTGACATTCTAAGTACTTATAAATATTTGTAACTGTGAATAATTATTATCAAAAATCTCAAATAAAATAATCTTTCAAATAAATACCTACTCTTCTTTTGACGATGACCTTCTAATAAATATAATATTAATGACTAATAGGATTTAAACAGTAACTGAAATATCAAGCAATTTGCAGTATTTTCTAATATATGTGTCTTGTGCGTACAAAATCGTATCATCTCAAGCGAAAACTTTGTAATTTAACGTTTTAGTCTGGAGTGACCTATCAGATAAGTATTTTTCTGAATCTGTACGTAATACGATAAACCCTAGCAAGTAGTATTTGTACAGCACCCCTGAGGTGATTTTCACAAAAGCGGCGCTATACAAATCATCCAAGTATATTTAATAGATTTTCACTGACAGAAAAAGCTTTGTGGTGTGGTATATCAAATGTAATACATGGACTTTGAATGAATTAAGGATATTCAGAGAGTTTTCGTTGAAACTGCTTACCCCTTCCTCTATTTTCTATCCTTTTTTAGTTTACTTAATATGTATTGTGTATTTATTTGACTATCTATATGAATCAAATGGGTCGATCTTTAACTAGAAATTCCTGAAAAGGTACCTTTTTAAATATTTTTTGCGTTACTCTAAAAAAATATTGTTAGTCCAGTTTCCTTTTTGGGATCATACATCTGTTCGAATGGAGATGGGATCTTAAAGATTTGATCACACAAAGCGTTTTCAACGCTGCTATTTGAATAGAAGCATTGAAATCGCTTAGTGTGACAAGGTATTCGCTGCGAATAACTCAAATCAGCTTTTACATTCGCGCGATTTTGGCGATCGCGTGACAATATCGCCTCGTCTGAAATCTCAAATCACTACTTGCTATTTATTGATTGTTTTTGGTTTATTTCAAGTATTTTTCGACATGTAGGACATTTCGCTTGCTACCACCTTCGCAGTTTCAGTAGGTCTGTGCGATCGTCTACTAGCGAAAACAATATGCGACGATTACTCGCCGGGGCAATATAGCAGAGCGCCGAAATCGCTCCGTGCGACCGAGGCTTAAGAGGAAGAAATTTAAATAATAACCCTTTCAGTATTTTTTCAACAGAAGAATAATTCAAACGAAGGAAAGAGTTGGGTTATGGCTGTGATGATAGAGTTCTAGAGACCGTGTTAAATTAGTCCTCTTTAGAAAAAACATACAATATTTTTGCCATCATTACTTTGTACGAACCAACATTTTTAGAAATATTTCGGTAGGTTCAGAGATGGCAAAAGGTTTTTTTACACCATTTTACAGGAGAGCACCGAACTTGAAGTTAATTTGGCTCGGTATTAATTGAATGTAGTTATGCAGAAGGCGTCCAACACAAAAAAAATATTGAAGATGAGAAAAAGACGGTTGAAAATTTAACAATGTAAAAGCATATTGGGGCATTTGTTTATATATTTCATTTGGAGCTTGGATGCTTTTAGCATATAAAGATCTCGTGTTTATCTGTAGGAAAACATAGAAATGTCGGTTTTGGTAATTTGTGGGTAAACAGAGGGAAAGCATCATGTTAAGCGGAGCTCGGAGAATGACGAAATTCCCAGAACTGTCGGCTGGCGGCCGTGAGGCTAACATTGAGGGAATAAAGTGGGCAGTAAATGAAACAATTGTTTAATTTATATTTTTAAAAGAAAGACAAACACTCCTGGGTTACGAATAACCTGACAATATTTGAAAATCTCCTACTACCATCATATTAAACTCACGACGCCTGGATGAGACTCAGACGCAATGCCGACTCAGCCACTGACCGGACCAATTATTTACAGTAGGTGCAGACTGCTTCATCATACGACAGCATCCTTAAAGTTGTGCGAACTTTGTTCGGCTATATCTCGCTGTGTCCCAAAATTCACGCTAATGGGCGCTCGGGCTGAGCTTTTAGCATAATAGAGGAAGATTGCGATGCTCAATCAACGTTATTTATTTTTCTTTTGCACAATTTCTTAATTTCAAGATAAGCCGCTGTGGGATGCTTTTTGTAGCTTACCCAACCTTTGCACTTTTGGCAAAAACTTTATGTTTGATGAGCTTTGGGGTTGGCACTAGGATGTTCTTAGAATTATTTTAGTTTAGGATTAAAACGACGACTTTTCCCACCCCCACATAAAGTCATTTTACAAAACCTTAATTTGAATGACTGAAATTTTTTTTTTGAAATGAAATCATTCTTATTCTATTGTAGTTATATTTTTAATCAACAGAGGCGCTACTATTAATTTTTTATTTTTTATTTAAGCTTTTCATGGCTGTCAGTAGAAATCCTACCCGGAAGAAGAGACCATGTATTTTAGTATATATTTATTGGAGGAATAATTGAATTTATAGCACTACGCAGGTACTGGACATTTTATTTTCTATTTAATTAATACCTGTAGTGGAATTTTTTTGTTCTATGCGTATAAGGACGTATGGATGGCTTCCTTGGTTCAGTGGTTATGATCCTTGGCTACGAATCCGAAGGTCGCGGGTTCAAATCCTGGCGTGCGCAAGAAATTTTATATTTGATTAATTTAATATGATATACAGCATTTTTTAATATTTCTATTTTTGAAACTGTTAGTACATGGTGGAATTCCATTATAGTATATTATAATAAAACAAATATAAAACTTTTTTCCACTTTACTTTTTATTTGACCGTAACCGGGTTTCAGCTCGTTAGGGCCATCTTCCGACTGGTACAAATTATTCTAAATCTATGGTTTTTATACACAACATATGGGGGAGGGGAAGAGGGGTGGACTACAAGGGTTTAAATCAATTATCTTAATTACATTTGTTATTAGGACGTTTTAGTAATTCTAGTATTCTAATCACCTTGGGTTTTTTTTTTATTTACTTCGATATTATTCAGGGAAAAACTTTACAAGTAATATGACTTAGTACTTTACTTTATTACTTGTTGTTACACAAACTGAGTGAAGATAGGGGAACTGTTTGACAAACTTTTGGTTGGGCAACGTTGTGACCTGAGTTTAGAAAAGGGCTGTAGTGAGGGACGTGTTACTGCAAATATCGAAGAGACCCGGATTGAACGAAAGAGAGAAGATGACTTCTGGTATCTCGATTAACAATCCTGCGATTTTTATAAGAGAGTTAAGTAAATGACTTAACAGATGTGTTTTTTTTAAAGTTATTTTTGTTAAGTAATATCAGCTGACTTATTAAGTTATTTTTGTTAAGTAATATATTCTAATGGGATTACAACTGAATCAAGTAATCTTATCTATCTATCTATCTATCTTCTATTACATAAAGAAGGATATTCCGAGCGTGCGGTGTGCGTTTGTTTTGTATACAAATCTACAGTTTTATTCCGAGCTTGATGAAATTTTGTGCATTTGACCTTCAAAAGAAGAAAAAGGTCACTGTCTACATGAGAATTCAAAAAACCACCCCCCATCTCCCTTTCCCACCCCTTAGAGCAGAATGCTGATGATTCTTGATGAAATTTTGCACGTTTGACGATCAAAATAAAAGGAAAATTACTGGGTAGGGGTAGGGGTAGGGGTAACACAACCATTCATAATCCGAGAAACGCCAGGCACTTCAGCTAGTATAGGATAAAAATAATAAAATGTTTCACACGAATTTCGACGCGGGATTGTTTTTACGAAAATCAAAGGCAAAATCAAAACATCTTTATATTCACAGCTCCATTAGAATTTAATATTTTCATAAGAAGCAAATATTTTCACAAGAAGCAATCACTTTGTGATTTGACATCATATTACATAAAACAAACACTTTGTTATAAGCCACGAATTATTGCATTTTTACGCCAACCGGTTTCGCTTAGATCAAGCTTCGTCAGGGTAAATAAAGAAAAATTCAACCCTGCTTTATAACAGTGTTATTTAATCTATTAGAATGACAAATTAAATAAAAATACACTTTGTTTTCACCACTTTATAAATATACATAGATATCTACATGTTTCGAATGTGATGCTTTCTTCATTAGGAATAAAGTTTCACTTTCGAAACATGTATAAAAAAAATCTATGTACATTTATAAAGTGGTGAAAGCAAAGTGTATTTTTAATTACTTTATTAACAATGACGCCACAAAGTGAATACCAATCGTTTGAAGAAATTATATATTAGGCTGATTTTTGACGATTGTTTTGGAAAGATTTTACGCACTGTTTTACTAAACATAAGCTAGTAAAATAAAAAAAAATAAAAATATCAACACGCTTCTGCTCCCATAGATGCTTTGAATTGGGGTTATTATAAAGCAGTTATGATGTGAATAAATCACTACAAAGCCTTGTAGGATAGGGGAAAAGAAAGTTTGTCATATTTACTGGGGAAAATTGTGTCATTTCGTAGAATATAAGGCTGGGGCGTAACCTATTTTCTTATATATATATTGCGTGCAAGCTTTCAAAATAGAACAAAAATAACCGCGGATTAATGTCTTACTATAATGTATTTTTAGAGATGTAAAATTTATTCCACATGCGGTCGCAAACTAGAAAAAAGTTGCTGAAAGTTTTCTAGAGCGATATTTGTTATTATTTTTTAATTCGCGTTCTCTTACCGGTGCTATCAACTGAGATGGCTCATTTCGAATTATTTCAATACATCTGTAACTGGTTCCATGATAGTTGATCCCCCGATAGTTGCCCCCCTCCCCCCCCCCCGACAGTTGATCCCTCCGACAGTTGATCTCTCGGACAGTTGATCCAATCGATATGCTTGTATTATATCGTATTTTATTATTCACCGGAGATCGCGATATTTTTGGACATCATAAGGGAGAGGTTAATACGATACTAGCAGCAATTACCTGGCGTTGCTAGTGTTTCAGCACTACCGATATTCCTTTCTTATTGAATAAGGAAATTAATTGGGCAAAACAGTATCACAATTTGCCTTTTTTTAACAGTTAAGTGGCGACCTTAAATGTAAATAGTTCATAATGGAATTATCGCTGCTAGCTGGAAAATTTACGTTGAATTTTAAATTTCAGAAGGGCCCACTATTCGAGTTTTATTTTTTTATTATTTATTGTTAAGTTGTGTTATCACTACGTTCTGATTTTATATAATGATATTTTTTCAGATATTTTTCCCTGCTCTATTTCGAAATACACATATTTGTTAATAATTTGACACTTTACAAATTATTTTAGTAATTGAGTTTTATTTTATTAACGAAAATTTATTGGCACTTAACTCGAAAACAGAAAACTAAAACACAAAAGAAAAACCGGAAAACTGAAATTTGTCTACCAAAAACTTAAGCTGAGTGAAATAGTTACCAACCCAAAGTAACAAAATAAGCACTTTGCGCGTGTTTACTCAGTTTTAAACTTTACACAATAATTCTGTGCAGCAACCAACCGATGGTGGAATAATCTCAGCTTTCGAAAGGGTGTTGATGAATATTTTGAGCAGGAACCGTCCATTTTAATGATCGAAAGTTGGAGCAACGCTGGAGGTTAAGAATATTCTGACAACGACCCTTAATAATTATAATTAGTGTGCATATTACATTTTAATTGTTGAGAAGGCTTGTTCTTTGAGGAATTCCTTCTCAGAATTTGAGCCGGTGAAATATTTATACTGCCTCCGAAATGTACAGCTGGATTATAAATTACCTGCAGAAGTATCTAGAGAAATATCTTTTGGAGAAACAGGTAATGCTTAAAAGGGTTGTAGTAGATTCGGCGTACCTTGATGCAAGAATTATTATAAACCATCGGTAGAGAATTTTCTAAAGGCTAGCTTAAACCGCCGCGGAAAATTATTTTATTTTGTTTTCTTGCAAAAATTTATTTCCTTTTTGGCTAAAAAGTGAATAATCTCTCTGCTGAAGCTGTAAAAGCTCTGTAATGGTGAGCCAGCGGCAATATAAAATTAGCGAATTTTTTTGGTAATTTCTTCAGCATACAGGGTTTATTACAGGTCTATATGGAATTTACAACCGCAAGAGTAGGGAAATACTGTATTGTGGGGGTAGGTTTTGTGGATTTTATTAAAAAATAGCATAAAAATATAAATAGAATTTTTTGAAAACGCAAATATTTTCACCGCCCCAAAGAAATTTCTTTGAAAATAAATTATTTAAATTTTACAAAGCTGTGACGCCATATTGTCAAATCCGTATTAAAACGTAGAGGAGTCCAAGCTTTTTGAAGCCAGTTCACATACATTCACAAATACCATATTTTATGTGACGGAAGGAAACGGAGAAGGAATTGGAGATAGATAAGATGATAAGATTTTATAGAGCAATATTTAAGTATCACACCAAAATTGGCAATATTCAAATGTAATTTGCGTTATAGCAAGTTTAAATTAAAAAAAGAAGTTTTATTTATCATTGTTCCTTGCGACAGCTGTGAAACCATTTTATAATGTTCATCAAATTTATAAGGAACATCATAACGGCCAGACTGACAGCGCCCATTTATTAAACATCCATTCTCTCTTATTATCCGCATTATTTCTAAAAGTGTTGAACTTGAATGGAGAATAAAGCCTTTGGTTCTCGGTAACGAGATAAATATCTGGAACCATTTATCAATCACTTTAAAGCGGTTTTGACGACATCATTCTGTGGACGATTGCCAAAAACCGACATCTCCAAAATGTTCAGTTTTTAGGGAAAGCTTTTCGTGTAATGATGATAAATTTTACGAAAATAGATAAGTTATATTAAACTAACAAAATCGCGAATGATAACGAACTCCAGTGAAAAACATAATGACGTTAAAAATATATAATCATATAGATCAGCAAACGACGATTCTGAATATATAACTTTCATAATATATAATTGTACGTAGAATTTATAAATCGTTATTTAAAATTGATTGTGTTATGTTGGTACCATTGCATTTGAAACATTTGACTTGAATATTAACTTTGAAAATTTGACAAAACATTGAAATTCCCAAAACGACCCGCCTTAAGTACCGCCCTGGTGAATGAAGTTCCGGGAAATTAGAGAATCTACCACTCCGTGATGGTTAAGGGGGTTTATTTGTGTTTAATTTGTTTTATTCTGCATACGTTTTTAAATGTATTTCATCTGCGTAATCTTTTCGATTATATTTTGGAAATAGGAAACTGCCACAATTTATTATTACTTATTATACACTGTTAAGGGAATCTTAAAAATAAACTGAAATCATTGGAACATTCGAAATTTATTTTTGTTGGCATTACTGTATTTGTTATTTAAGTAATTGTTTTTTATCATTATGTTGATAACAGGGACCTGATTACTCTATGTTGTCTATGTACTAATTGTCTATGTATAATAACCATTTCTTGTCAATGTCTACCACTTGTTAAATAACTGTCGACCGAGTAATTAATAAACGACGTTCTCACTAAACATCGCAATACAACATTTAAAAAAAAGCATAGCTAATAGCATGTTGGCAATTCACGGGAGATCTAAAAGTTGCCCAGCTAGTTTATTCGTTTAAAATATCGTAGTTTACATCCCGCTCGCCGCAAAAAACTATTATTACGATGTAATTTTATAATATGCATTACATATTTGATACCTATTACCTAGTTAATATTGTTTGAATGTTTAATAAAAGATTTTAATGAGTTATTTTCACCGCATAGCACTCAAAGCAATTTTTAATACTTGTAATGCAAAAAAAACGACTTTTAACAGCACGGCTCCGTGGTTTACCATATTCCAAGCTGCGTGAAATTAAATTATGGAGTTACGATTTCTGAAAAACTTCGATGCGTTTTCCTACGGTTTGGGCGATTTATAATCTGCCTGGGCGCCTTTGTGAAAAACGAAACTTTGCCTCTTTAATTAATCAAAAAAAGAAATTTTATTATCAACGAAAATGGAAATGTTTCCGAAGAAATTCACAATATAACCAGATCTGTGGGGATTCTTAAAAAGAGATTATTTTGATTTGATCTTTCGGATTATGTTTAACGGAATGCTGAGAACAGTCGAGAGAAAATGTCACCTACGAAAAAGGAAAATTAAATTTGAAAACCGTTTTTTTTTTTTTTAATTTTGATTGTTTGAAGATAACTTAAGCTACATTTCGGTTCTGATGGCACATTATCAGGGATTTTACTAAAAAAAAAATTCTGGTCATAATAATTTTCAAATATTTAATTTACTCAGATTGTGGAAAAAATACATACTTTAATTTAAGTAAAATATCGACATAGATGCCTATTTAAAATTATTGAAATACCTCAAACTACAGTAAACCGTAGATCAAACGAGGCTTTATACAATACATGTAAATTATCATTTAAATAATTCAGTCACGGGCTTGCGAAAAGGTTCAGATTTGAAGGACAAAATGTAAAGAAAGGCTAAATTTAAAACTCGCTGAGAATCCAATTTTGAACAATAGCACAAAGAGGAAATATTTTATTACAATGAAAGCAGCTACCCACTGCGGACTATAATGTGAAATAAGGTTTTATTTAATTATATAGGTAGGTACATACTTTACAACATATATGTAGATACGTGGAAACCCCAAAGAAAATGTTTTTTTCAGATTCTTGACGATTCAAATCAATCTTTTAGCTAACAATTCATCGTCAAGGGAACACCGTCGGTGTAAAGTGCCTTCTATCATTTGTATGTAAGTTGAATAAATGATAAGAAAATAATAAGGATTTTGATAACCAAAAACCGCAGAGATTTAACAAAGTATCTATATACTAAGATAGAACCGAGTTTAATAGTTAAAAAATATTCAATAAAATAAAATTAATATCCATAAATACGGGTTATAACTTTTTTTTGTGAATACCGCACAAGAGTCTCAACTGTCCGAAGCCAGCGGCACTATGGCATCCCAAATTGACGTATTTTGTGAGGCTGAAAGGAAAGAGGCGGGGAAGAAGACTAGACAGAGGAAGGTAAGGAAGTATTTGACTTTTCAGATCCAGTCACCAAATGCAACAAAAGTCATTTCAAGAAACCTTTTTATTATGAATGGTGGTCTTTCACCAGGGCGATTCTGAGAAGATCTACCAATCAGAATGTTATGAAGTTATATAGTTTGTGTTACCCTGAGATTGTCAACATTTATTTATCTTTCTTAAATTAATAGCAAATTACAATGTTTGTATAAAATCCAATATTGACCCTACACCTACATGTCAACTACATTATAATGATTTGTCATACAATCTAGCCCCTTTAGTACTCTATTGAAACATTTTTGTGACAATAATGTTCTTTCGATATTCGAACATAGTAAAAATAATAATGTGTGGGAGGTTAGGTTAGGAGTGCAGTTCCACACATTTCATATAAAGCATACATTGGTTGATACAAATAAAATAAAAATATAAGGTACAATCATGTTTATTAAGTAAAATGAAAAAGAAATGTTTTTTCAATTGATATAAAATTACTTTGTGGTGTCATTTTGAATAAAATGAATGAAAATGTTTTGCATTATTTCAAAATTTTCAATTATTTTACAGTTTTTATTGACAACTGTAAAATAATTGTTAATTTTTGTTCATGTTTGCAATTTTTCTAATCTTACGTTATTGTTTCTCTATTCCTGTAATTATTTCTCAGAATACTATGTATCCTGATGAGGGAAGCTTTCCTTCCGAAACATGTTGATGATAATATATTAAATAGTGGTTTATGCAAGACATTTAATATTCATTTTTAGAAGTTTTGTTTAAACCACTATTTAATAAATAAATATCAACATGTTTCGGAAGCAAAACTTCCCTCATCAAGATACACAGGATACAATAAAAAATAAATTAAATATATTTTTTTATAAATGAACATTTCTTATATATATTTTTTTAAATGACACCACAAAACGATTTTGAATTTTATGGTCTCATTTTGTCCAAAAGGGAATGATCTTTTTTAAAATTACGGGTATAGTAAAAATCTAGTACGGATTAGAAGTATTTTATTTATTTTTGTTTTAAATTATGAAACATGGGTCATTAAAGAAATCTATTTTTCCTAGTTTTAGAGTCAACTTTGGAAATTATTTGCGGTTTCGTGACATATATTTTTTAATTGTCATATTTGATATATAAATATGATTACATAAAATAAAATAAATATGAAAAAATCTTTTAAAAAACCGTTTTTCGGTTCGATATTTTAAATTATGTACGGCAAATTTGTGTACTTCATTTGATTTTAAGTCAATCATTATGCTGATTCATATCAGACAGTGCAATTAAAAAAAAAAAATATATATATATATATATATTTATATATATATATACATATATATATATATATGTATATCATCATTAACCCCCAAATAATTGCTAAAATTGTTGCTAAAATCGTGAAAACTCAATTTATTTAATGCCCTATTTTTCACAATTTAAAATAAAAATAAATACTTTTAATCCATACTAGATATTTGCTATACTTTTTGATAAAAAATGGGTCATTCGGTTTATGTAAGAATTTTGGCCTCAAATCCAAAATTCAGTTTTGTATGAAACAGGTCCCGCAGCCGCTTATAGCAGAGTGAAATATCACGATGAAAAATAACAAATGTAAGAAGATGTTGCGTTTCCATGATTAATGCTTTATAAATGAGATCTCTGAGGAGAATGTATTGTAAAACCACGTATGACAGAGTTTCAAATATGGAAATTTGGACAGAATGCAAGCCTTATGTAAGTGTAACGCTTGGACGTTTAGATTAGATTAGATTAGTGAATTAAATACTTAAGCAGGGTCATGTCAAGTGTCAGAAATTATTTATTTATATTTATTTATGACTCAATTATTATAATAAAAGCATTTTTTTACATGTAGATTGTGTAATATAGTGTCAACTAAGAATGTTGTCTGGGTACTGTACATTATTTAAATACTACAGTTTTTCGTGAATACCTCACTAGGAGAACCTGTACTGCATGTTTTTTTTTATATAATAATATTGTGAACTGATTAAACTAATATATTATTTTTTTTTTAAATAATAGAGGAGAATGTATGAGACGATGTACGAATGTGATAGAAGCAAATAGGGTGTGCATAGACAGATTTTTATGGCGGTTCCCTCCCTGCCTACCTCTGCGGCGAAACGGAGTGATTGTTAGTGAGATAGCAATTTTAGATTTATTTTAATAAAAAAAACTAGTGCTTTCAATTTACTGGAGAAGTTTTTCTGATAACACGAATTAACCACTATCCACCTGTTTTTGTCGGATTCTCATAATTCTGAAATTCTAATATCCGTGGAGATAATCTCCAAAGTGTCGTAAATATTCGAGCTAAAAACTTTGGCTCGTACCACACAGGTAAGTCGTTAAATTTCATTCTTATTTCCGTCAAGATGTCGCTCCTCGAGAAGTTTTGTCAACCCTCGTGATCTCATACAAATTCATAAAACTCGTGAAATTCAAATTTCATCCCTCGTGTTTTCAGTCCACTTCATTGAAGCTGAAGTTTAACATATTTATGAATAAATTTAAACGAACTTTTATTGGTGGTCATTCTTCATAAATAAAATTACTTTGAAATGTTTATTAAATTTAAAAAAAAAACTCGACACATTTGATCTTGGTGACAGCGGTTAGCTCCTTCCTCCGGATGTCATGGGTTTGAAACCAAACGTGGGCAAACAAAATATCACATGCAATAATACTATAACTATCACATCATTTCTCCGCAGAGGTAGGCAGATAAGAAAAATTCCTGTCATCATTCACGTATTACTTTTGTAAATAATCTAACGATACCCGTCTGTAGTATTAATATTTGATTCACTTGGGTTTGCCATATTTTCCTCAGGCATTCCTGACTTCTACCATTCACTTTTAGGCCATATATAAAATACTTAATAGTATATTTCGAGCAATTATTCCGAGAGCTGTGACGAGGCAGGACGGCAAACAAGTTGAATACTTCTTCAGATAGCAGTTTAGACTGATGTACCCCACAAGGGACGAATGGGACATAGTTTCAGGTCCAACCTCCAAACAGGAACTAATCTGGTTTACAGACGGGTTCAAGGTGGAGGAAGAAAATGGGACCGGGGTTTGTTTGCAGGAATTCAGTATACCTCCAAGAACATAAGCATTGCTCTGATAATGGCACTGTAAAGTAGCCGATGCGACTCCCAGACTGGTGATATAATGCAGGACTGTACTTGAAAAACTGGATACCATCAATAAAATAACCCTGTTCTGGGTATCAGGACATAAAGGTATCGAAGCTAACGAGCGGGCCGGCGGACTAGCAAGGAAAGGGGCGGAAGCACCGCTTGTCGCTCCGAGCCTGCCGTAGGTGTGACAGGTTGCCACACCAAACTACATATTGAAAGGTGGGTCATATCCTTAGAGTAACAATATAACTCTAAGGTCATATCCCAGCACTAGAAGGAATGGGAGATGGCACCCGGAATGAGACACTCCAAAGTATACATAAACGGACCACACCCCAGACAAATCAGGCAACTACTCAATATGGGAAAAAGCGACACTCGCTGAGGGAACTGGTAGGACTACTAATGGGACACTGTCACCTCCAGAGACACGTGCAGCTATTGGAAGTGGAAAACACCAATAAAAGCATGAAATGTGAAGAGGATGAAGAGACTCCAATTCACCTATGGTGCCAATGTCCCACCTTGATGGGAAGAAGGCCCAGCGACCTGGAAATTCACACTGTGGAACCAAGAAACATAACCGAATATCCAATGATAACCCTGGTGAACTTTACCAAAGGGATCGGGTTACTGTCAAAGGAATAGGATAAAATGGGAGATAGCACAATGGGGCTGTTGCCTGAATGCTCACGGGAGCTATGCAAAGCGTCTCCGTATCAATAAAATAATCAATAATAATATTTGCATCTCGTTCAAAAGTGGTAGATACTTCCAGTGTCACCCTGTTGAAAGACCACCATTCATAATTAAGACATTGCTTGAAGTGGCTTATGAAATGTTGAAATTTGGCCAAATATGAACATCAATGTATTTTATAACCATCCCTATCCCCTTCTCGTCCCCTCCCACGTATTTAGCGTCCAACAACATTAATCATATATGACCAGGCTCCCGTCAGTTCTAACTCTTGTACGGTGTAACATAAAAATAAGAATCTAATATGTTACATGAAGAAAGAAATGAAATAAGGGTCATACCTCTTTTTATAACGACATTTAATTTAATTTTTAGCATAATTATATTTAAAAAAAACCTAATTTAATTTAATATTACGTAAAGTTATAAATTCATCAATTCCCACGCCGTACTTAGAAGCACATGGTGAGATGTGATTAAAATAAACGTGTCCGGAAAAATAATCACGATTTTAAAGCAAAGATGACGCGCCCTGCCAAAACAAGATAGAAGTATTTTTGGAGCATTGCTAAAATTATATTTTAGTATATTTTTTTAAAACTAATGATTAAAAATATATTTCAATGAGGTTTATAAGCGTCAACAAGTTATTCGAATTGTTTTTTATATTAATTTAATTGAGACTTAACAATAACAGGAAAAAATTAACAGATATCCCATACAAATAGAAATCGGATAGGTTTATCCGAGACACTATCTAATGATTACAAATAAATTCGGGTTAGAATCTTGCAGTCATGAAAAGGTAGGAGCCAAAAATATGTGGGAAATTAATTGAATATGATATTCACTGTTCGCAAGAATTCGAAGTATCCGATAAAAATGACGGGAAGAGTTGGGTGGCCATGGCTCAGTAGATCCCGGATAGACCATAAGATCCTGGGGTTGAGTCGCAGCTGCTACATTATCTTTTTCTTTTCCGTGTCTTTTTGGAGTTTCATTTTGAGAGTTTTTAATATTATATTCAATGTTTAAAAATATAATACAATGAGGTTTATAAGCTTCAATAAGTTATTCCAAAAAATTCATGTATATTGTATTATTCACGGTCCTAAATATGAATATATATTTTTTCAAAGTGTCTAACAGTTTACAACATTTTATTCAACATATGATTATTGTGGAAATAATATTGTCAGCTAAAAACTGTTGCGCCGATCTAGAAAATACAGGAATTAAAACCTGTGTAAATTTCAACACTCCAAAATCAAGTTTTATATACTTGTAGACCACGTAGCGAATATAGTTAGGTGAACACCACAATCACGTACCTACAAACAATGCAATATATAATCTTGTTTAACAGTGTAATATTCAAAATTCGTAGAAACTTAATTAATTAATTTATTTTTAAGCTATGTATCCAATAACTTAGTTATGATTGCCGACTCGATCGACTAATCTGATTCTCCTTGCCGATACCAAACTTTTAATAGATGTAAATGTCGTTTAGAAAACAGAAAATATATTGATTTTCTTACTCAATATTTCCTCTAAGAAATATAAGAAAGTATAAGAAATTATAAAAAACCTGTGCGTCTATTCGGTATTATATTTCTATTAAATCTTATTTTTCTGAAAGATAACAGTAATAAACAACTGGGTATCACACAAGAAAACATTACTTTTTCTACTTACCTTTTTCTTCTATAATCTAAAATTTACTCTCGTAAAAAAATTCTAAAAAGCTATTTTTATCTCATTTTATAACGCTGTACTATTGATTAATATCCCGATAGGCATATCGCCTGCTTTCAGGGAAAATTTAATATATTTTTACAAATTTTACACGCAGTTGTAATAAACAACCATCACAAAAGAAAACATTGGCTCTTCTGGTTATCTCCTTCTTCTTTAAATTTAAATTTACTCTCGAAAAAGAGAATTGTCATAATTTATTTTTAAAAACGTATTTTTATCACATTTTCCAACGCTATCTCTATTGTAGACAGTTTCCTTCACGTCATAAATTACTTGACAGCATTAATCCCGGGAGATAACGCAGCCACGAGGTATTGAATGCGGCATCAAAGGGCCCCAGAAGCCCTTTTCATCCGCCCTTAATCTCATTCCCTCACAATGGAGCACCTGCCTAGAGCCTACAGCCTTCACTCTACAGCCTTCGGATTCCAGAACCTTTGAGGGCGAAGTCAGATGATATTAGTCAAGCGGCTTTGCAGTGATGTTAATGTGTATTTTGGGGAACGCAGGAGAAAATGGCGGTTATGCAGTTGAAATGATTTAAATAATAACATAAAGTGCTTTCAAAATATGAAGTACACGGAATTAACAATATTTACCTATAAATAGGCTTCTTAAATTAATTCCAAACTTTTATTTTGAGTGCACCTTTTACTGGAATTTGACTGAGGTTTTCACTTTTATCGAGCCAGTCCACACGGAGCCAGTATTTAGTAGAGTAGCTAGTGGAAAGTAGAATTTGTAGGCACTGGCTACATTTGGACAAAATGCTTTAGTGGTAAGTAGTAATACCTATTTAGTTGACTGGAATAGAAATGATTTTATTTTTACGGGCGAGTAGTCCCCACCCTTATAGTGCAGATGGGGGTAGCTGATGTCCACTGGCCGCGTATGGACACTCACTAATCTACTATCTCGTTCGAGATCACAAGTATCTACAAGTATCAACTTGACGCATGCCTCCTTGTAGTAGGTGAGTGTATCAAGTTACTAAAGTGCACGTTTGAACAACACTGGCAGGACAGTACTTTAATGACCCCCAACTACTCGACTAAATACTGGCTCAGCGTCTGGACGTGCCATCATTTAGCAGTATTTTTTATATTAACTTTTGTTCAATTCTTGGAACAAACAATACGGTATGAGTATGGCCCGTGGTAGATAACATATTTTCAGCTGAAACCGATCTCAATGGCCTTAAAAAACTAGACAGAAACCGATCTCAATGGCCTTAAAAAACTAGACAGAAACCCAGTGAAAATATCATGGGACCAGAGCTGGTATATTTGGCATTTCAACGTTTTGGCTCCATCAGAAAATACAGATTTTTCGCCAAACGACGTATCGCACAAAAAACAATTTCTTCAAAAAAAACATAACTCAAGTAATGCTACTTCTATATGTAAATTCTAAACGGATAGTTAGGAAAATGTAAAAGGGTTCAAAAGACAAAATTCTCAAACTTTCAATGAAATACATACCGTAATTCCTAAAAATTGGTGCAGATTGAAAACAAGTGAATTTTACCTAAAATTTCAGGACGTATTTCATATAGAATTTAAAAGATTACATTTTGCACATGTTTGTCTTTTGAAACATTCTGCATTTTCCTGGCTACCCGAATATAATTTACAGTTAAATCATACATAGTATTTCTTGCGTTAGCAGACTACAAAGTGTGTATTTTTGGGTGTTGACCGTTATCGTGTTACGATATCATCCAGATAAGAGTTAAATTGAATAATAACAAACTGTGCGAATATTCAGTTAAATTTGTAACAGTTAAAAGGGTAACATTTACAAACCCCTATTATCATCCTACAAGTATAATAATATAACGGTCATGAGGCACACTTGAAACATTTTGTTTTATTGGGAACATAAAAATCCAAGGGTTGCACATGCATAATTCATGTACAAGTTAATACGGCCATAGGACGCGCCGACGCAGACGATTCGGTCGCGTACAGCTGTTCGGGGAATAGATAAATAGATAAACGGAGGAAATGCTGAAGTTAGGGGATATTAAAAACCCGACTCCGCGACCAAACTGTCCGAAGGGATGAATTTTAAATTGAAGACAGGACAGAAGTTTTAAATTCGGATTAAAAAAACAAGATTCTTAAGTCTTCTATTTAAGTCGATCCACTTCCTAAAATTCGAAGGAAGTCACGCACTTGTTATGCAGGTGGCGAAAAGGTTGACATTCTCGCTTAAAACCGGTTGCATTTTTCGATTTAACGAAAAAAAAAACATTACCAAAATGCGTGTTTTATTTTATTTTGTAAAACTAAGGCATAATTATTACAATGGTTTACGGTCATATTCTAAAAAAACCTAATTTGTCACAAAGAAGAAAACAACTATATCGGAAAAAGGGTTCGTAATTAAGAGAATTTGGACTTTAATTTTTTTCTCGGCTAATAAAAAGACTCGCCGAAAAAATCCCCCGTTAAACGAAAGGCGAAGATATTTTCTACTTTCAGTATTAATTAAATCATTTATGATATTTCTAGGCCATCCAATTTTCAAATCAAAAACACACAATTTTGCATTACTTCCCATTGCATCGCCTTAACAGAAAGGTGAAAGGGTGACTTTATTTTCAAGTTTATTATTTTACTGCATTAATCGAACTTCAACTTACAGCTCACACTGTTTCATATTCCGAGTAACAAATGTACTAATCGATGTTTAAAATATGCAGTTGTTGACTATTATGAAAATAGAACAAATTAAAAACAAATTAAGAAAATAGAACAAATTAAAAATTTGTTAAACATTAAATAAAAAAATTGTGTTAGAAAATTAAAAATAAAACATACAAAGAAAATTCCAAGGCATAAAAAATAAAATAATAAACGTCACTATTATTAATGAAAATGCATATAAATAATATTATAAATGTAGTTATTAACGTGAAAATAAATTTATAAGATAACTATTTAAAAAAATATTATTGTATATTAATAATATTTAATTGACCATAAAAACTATAAACAAAGTAATGGTTTGTAGTGTTTTAATAAATATGACTTCACATATTGATTTTACATTTTTTGAAGAAATTTTAATACATATATTTTTTTTTTCTTCTTAAATTTACTTTATGGATTCTTTTATATTCTCTCATGTATATGTATATTAATGTGAACTAAAGTTATCAATTTGAGTGTCCTAAAACGGGATTTGTTCCTAGTTGGACAGTCAAAGCCTTCTTAAATATTTCTGTACAATAATGTGTGTTTCAAATAAATATTAGTATTATTATATATTGTTTTTCCTTGAACTTCTTTGGAAAAGCCCAGTGGGCGAATAAATCTATATTAAATAATAAATCTATATAATATTGTTTTATTATACCTTTGGGCAGTTAATTTTCTGATAAAAGGAATCTTCTAATGGGATCGCCAAGAGGCGTTTGGCCGAAATTACGAGACCTCGAGCTCACTAAGAAAGGAGGTGGAAAATTGTGGAGTTGATGATTATTAATTGAACTTCCAGAAAGAAACGTGTCAAAGAAAATACAAGGTATTTAAATGACAGAGAAACGAATACTCTTGCTTATTACTGCTCTTTGGGGTAGGTTTTATTTACATATATAGGTACCGAGGATAAAAAGCGGAAGGAAAAACTGAACAAAGGGTCGTTGATTTTTAATAATTGCGCTTTTTTTTCAGTTGACGTTACCTAATGAAGTCTTTTTGGAAGTTGAACATCTCCAGAGAAACGAGTTTTGTTTCAACAACGGCGGTAAATGTGTTACGAAGAATGTTAACTAGAAAACAAAGTCTTGGAAATATATTCTTTATTGTTATTGTACTTACTAACTTAAGTCGATACAGAAATATGAATTTATTTAAAAAGAAATTTCACAAATTACCGAAAGTTGAGACATTACCAATATTAAAAATTACATGGGTATAACAATCTTGTTTACGATAAATTGTAGAAATAAATTTATTTCATGTTTTGTTTTTCCTCGTGTTTATACTAAGAAACTATTTCCAAGTAAGTACCCGTATAATTAGTTGCCGTGACTTAAAAATAATATGTACAGTAAATTAATTATTAGAAATCAGGTTTGATTTTGACATTAACTGGGACTTACTCGTTTAAAAACACAAATGTTCAAATTAAAAGTAAAATCCTTATACGTAGAAACATACTCGTAATTTCATTCCAGGAAAAGTTCTCAGAGAGAAGTTTTCTTAGATAGTAAAACCGCAAATAAAATTCGATAATTAACTGAGGCATAAACTCACACGGAGCGAAGTATCCAGCTCATTAAAAGTTTCCGGTGTCTTTCAGACGCCTTGCAAACAAACCGTAAAAAATCCTGAAAATTTCACGCTTGGAGCAGGAAACGGAGCGGGAGCACCGGGATAATTAGAATCGTCGGTTTTTACTGCCTTCACCTGCGGAAACACCTAAGTAACGTGAGTGCATATCACCTACAAGGAGTGCCTCAAAAATGCATTTAGCTGGTGAATGGAAGGTACGATGAGCTCGACAGTTGATAGACTTTGCAAAACATGCTAGTTATTTTACTTCCTTTACCCGTGGAAATAGCTAAGTGACGTGAGTGCATATCACCTACAGGGAGTGCCTCAGAAATGCATTTAGGAAGATACGATGATATAGCTCGACAGTTGATGGACTTGAAAAATACTAAATTGCACTTAATCCACATAAACAAAACATGTTTAACTATAATTTGAAGGAATATTATTCTAGTTTCCGTTGTTTTTCCGTTTGCAATAAAGATTTGCACCGGGTGGAATATATTGTTTTTTAAAGCCTTCAGTTGCGGAAACAGCTATGTGACTTTAGTGCATATAAGCTAAAAGGAGTGCTGCAGTAATAAACTTAAATGATATGGAATATATATATACATGTATAGCTTAACGGTTGACAGACTGCGCAAATCTAGATTATATCGTTTTTCTCTTTTCCACTTAAGTTTTATGCACCGAGGTGAGGAAACGAACACGTAGCACGGGGGTCATGCAGTTAAAAAGCGCATTGAAACTGACACTCTGCTTTTACTGAACATTGATTACTGAATGCAACGAAACATTTTTCCTGAAAAAAAAAAACATCTCACTTGAAGAGTAACAAAACTTTTACGAGAAGAGTATCAAAGTTTTCCTTCATCAGGAAACTTTACGGCTTATGTATAGAATTCTGCGATGAACCTAATTAATTAATAATAAACTTATTTTCACTAGATTTAAAACTTCTGATCGCAAAGTTTAGTATAAACTTTTGAGTATTAAAAGAAAGGTTTCATAACTATATCTCGGAACTCGACTTTTAAACCCAAATGAATTATCTTGGAACTTTTGACTTGGTAGGTTAGGTTGGGTTCACTGAGGTCGGGGTTGACTGTAACGTGCAACTTGAATTAATAATAATATTTATTATGAAAATATTAAGTCGCAGATGTCGAATAATGAATTAAATTGGGGAATAATAACAAAAATAAATTCAAGTATCAGTTTGTATGGATAAAATTTTTGCCATAATTAACCATACTTTTAATAGAAATACAGGAATGCAAGAAATATATATACATGGATTAGACTTGCGCCTTAATAACTTACATGTGTGCATGCTTAAACATATAAAAAAAGTATATTTTTGTTATCTAATCCTTACGCATGTCTTTTTCTCTTTTATATCTTCTACTTTATTTTATACTGTTTCCAATTGGCAGCATATTAATATAATTAATATAATAAATACATATGCTTACACTAGACTTCATACAAAGTAACTATACTCCATTGGTCACCATGAAACAGGCAACCGCCTATTATGGTGATCTAATGTATCTACTCCATATAAATGTCTCCATTAAATATCATGTATTTTAAAAATAAAAAAATAAAAAAAATGAAAATAAGAAATATCAAAATTAAATGAAAATAGTCATTTCAAAATTTTAAATAAAGAATTGGATTTAACCTCTTGTCCGATTTTAAGGATGTTCCCATTCTTCCCCTCCCATTTCCCTACCCATCTACTGCTGCCTTTCTGATGCATTTCCTGTTCTACTCTGATATACTGTCTCCCCCCCCCCCCCTTTCACTGTCTTCTATAATATATTCCTGTACGTTAATTTAGTTTATGTGTTTACGGTTCCGTAAAATATTGAGTTCAACCGAAACTTGTCGATAATGTATAAATATTATAAAGTGACTTAAAATAAATATTTTTTTTTGTTTAAAGAAAGAGAAAAATTATGAATTCACACCTGGGAATATAAGATAATTTAATCACCCCCGTTGAGTGCAACGGGCAAAACGCCAGTATTTAATTATCACAATGAATACAACACTAAACGGGGATACGCACATATGCTCTCTATCTATAATGCCTCCACCCAGACTAACCGGCGAACATACCTTGATCTCATGACCCTATATAAAGTGTGCAATAACATTATTTACTGTTCTACCTTACTCCAACTAATAAACTTCAAAATACCATCCAGAAGACACAAATGCTGGTCTCAGAAGAATGTGCGAGTTATTCAATCAAAATCAAACTCTGATGGATTCCGACATATTCTTCGATAAATCTAGTGGATTTAAGGGTGAATTGAAAGCTGTTTTCATATAATAATGTTAAACAAACAAACTTCAACGACCAGTGTTTGGACATTGTATACTTTTTTATTGTTTCCATGTATAACGATATTTTAAATTTAATCATTTGTTTTCCTTTACATTCTTGTAAATATAATTTGTAAAGTGTATTTACCTTCTGTTACTCTATTTAGACATTGTGCACTTTTTCCATTTTTTTCCGTGTAACAAAATCATAAATTCCTCAACTTGTCTAAATATTATTTTAAAGGTTTATTTATCTTTATCATATTAATCAGTGAAAAATAGCTAGGATGTAGGCAAGTTCTTCAGATATTGTATAATGTTTTGATATTGCTATATGTATCTGTATTTTATCCATAAATAAAACAACATATAAAAAAAAACTTTTGCAGCACAAACGTCAAAAGAATACTGTTCAACATATTCTGCACAACTCTGCATACGTCAGAACTATGGGTAGATTACAATACACCCCAATGGCATAAGCTAAACGTCATCTACAATAATGCATATCGCCAATTATTCGACCCACCGATATATTGCGGCGCTACAAAAATGTTCCTAAAGGAACGGATGCACTCTTTCAGAGCACTTCCCTGCTGCCGCATGGGTAGCTTATGGTGCAGACTATGCCAATCCAATAATACTATAATTACTGCAATAGCTGCCTGAATGGAGCCCCCCTCCATGATGGCCCTCTGGAGAGAGGAGATCGTCAAATATCCACCATAACGATACCTTATTTCAATAGGGAAATAACTCAAAATGTATGGGTTTTGAGTTAATGATGAAAAATGTTAAAGAAACTTTCCCTTCTCATATTTCAATAAAAAATAAGTGTAGTTCGTCCTAATTATGTAGTCAGATAAATCTTTAGGGAATTATAATGAAATCAGCACATTCTTAGTTCAATGGAGAAACATGTCAAATGTTTCCGTTTGGAACTTAATAAATGTAGCCATTTACACCGATGATATGATAAGTTGATTAATTACTTACATGTTGCATCTATTTTTATGTTACAGGTGGACAAATTAATTTAACATAGGTGCGATGTCTTTATAAAAAATTTTCAAATCCAGTTTTCTCAAAATGAGGTATTTTGAGTTAGTTCCCTATTAAACTAAGGTATCGGTAAAGGTTTTTCATTTTTTAAATCTATTATTTGATGTTTCATAATTTTACTTATTTATTAATCAATATTTTTCATAATTTTATTTATTTATTAACCAATGTTTTAAATAATTTTTTTAAATGTATTTATTAATCTTTTTCATAATTTTATTTTCTTTTATTTATTGAACATGGTTTTATTATTTTTTTTAATTTTTAAATTTAATTAATATTCTTTATTATTATCACTTATGGAATGTATTGCATTGCACTACCCCTCCATACCTTCTAAATTAATTTACTAGAGTACGTACGTGAGATTTTTTTCAAAATTGGAACTGAATCTTTTCAAATTCAGACACATGATAAAGTACCTATCCATAGTATATTTTAGCAGACAATTGTTTTAATTCTATATTTGAAATGTGCGTACATATGGCTTACTGTTACAGCCCATTTTTTAAAGTGTAGTTAGTAACTATGCAAGTTACATCCGTGATTCTTAACGGGTAACTAGTATATATATATATATATATGTTTTCACCGACATTTGAAAGTATTATTGTTTCGAGAAATACTATGTTTGCGTGTAATAAAATAACAGTGTATAATGTAAATTGTCAAAGAAGAATCTTTTAGAACGGAAATTTTCTGAGAATATACTTGTTGTTTCTAGATGAATTCACCGGAAAACGACTTGCGGATGCGAACAAAGGCGACTGGACCACAAAAGATGACAAAGAAAGTTGAGAACTAACAAAGTTTTGGTTCGGGAGGATTATGTTAGTTACAAGAAAATTGGACAAAAAAGTCGAGGAGAAATAGGTCATTATATTTTATTCCAATTTAATTTTCAAAAGTGCGTATGTCTGAATCTAATAAAATCTAAAATCACGTGACTTTTACCTGCAGAATTTTCTAATTCAGAATATTATAAAGTATGTTGAATGTCGTGTTCTTTATTCAAAATATCGTAGTTTTCAGATACTTTTACTATTTTATGAAGTTTTTGTGATATTCTGAAAAAAATTTTTTTTTTTTACAATTATGTGTTTGAGTAAAGCTCCCAGAGAAGTTTCTTTCATGAATAAAATTAACGTTTTATAGGGTTTCTTCATTACAATTAGTCGAATTTAAAACTAAACAATGAAGGGGCTTTCGAAAAACACAAAAATATTGTATATATACATATTTCGGATTTTGGAAAATAAATATTTTCGGTCCATTTGGATACTCATAAATAATATTATAAATGACACGATATTAATTTTACTATAGATTTACATCCCAATTTTTTTCTCATTTTCTGTAGAAAATTAACTTAAAAATAAACCTCTGCAAAAACTCGAAGAACTGTAGTTAAATTTATACAACCTTTTCAGCCCAAAATAACTTCTTCGACACACATTTCTTTTATATAGCAACATCATTTCAAACATAAGGCGTCATGGACACACTCCGAGTGCAATATAACCACGCTTACAGGGCGCTGTTTGGCCTCCCTTGAAGATGCAGCGCCTCGCAGATGTTCGCAGAGGGAAGGGTGCATGGGTTCGCTGCTTTGATGCGTCACAGAATAGCTGGGACGAGTCAGTGCTACCGGAGATCGGAAAACACTCTTGTCAAGGCTGTCGCCCAGTGGCAGGGCGCGCCCCTACATCGTAGATGGAGAATTTCCCTCAGGCCACTGTAGCATAAGTGCTAAATATGTTATTTTAATTCTAGTTTATTTTTATTTATTTTTTATATTCTATTTCTACATCTTGTAATGTTTTATAATTTTTTTTTAATGTATTCTTTTTATATGGCAGACAGAGTATTGAACTCACCGCTTTGTTCTGCTGAAATAAAGACAAAAAAAAAAAAAAAGCTATATAGAGCTAAAAGATGTTAAATTTCGGTCTCATTTTTTTTCAATTAATCAATAAGCACAAAGCTTACGTAAAAATAGTATAGAAGTTTACGAATACCGAATTCAACTGAAGGGCGAAATCAGTTAGCAAAACCAGTATATCATACAATAATTAGTCAATATCTACACAATGAAGCTCGATTTTTTTTTAAATTGTGTCACTCAAAGCGTATTATTTGGGACCGATAAATTTGTAATTGCGGCATTCTATTGTACAATCGAATCACCCTTTTAACCCGAGATCATTCTAAAATTCATGTAACTAAAATAAAATATCCGACCGAATCGTTCATTGAAACACGACTGGGCCATTGTTCGCGAGGCAACGGGTAAATCGACGCCTTTGTGGGCGCTATGGGGAAACTTACCTATATAGTTTCGAATACCTTTATGTAAATGTTCACGACAAAATCATAACTTTTATGACGATATTTTACGTAGGTTTATTAGGATTGGCCTTTATACAACTGTTGTACATTTAAATTTTACAGCTTGGTGACAAATAGTTTGGATTTGCATTTTTAATTCCATTTCATGACCTCCGCGGTCCAGTGCTTAAGATCCTTGACTACGCATCCAGTGATCGCGGGTTCAAATCGCGGCTTTCGTAAATAAATTTTATTTAATTAATATGTATATTATTTCGCATCAAAATAATATTTAGGATATTTCCAACACATTCCAAACTGGTAAATACTGTCAGTATCGCCCTGGTGATAGACCACTATTTTGAATGGTAACGCTGCTTGAAGCGGCTTTACTCGTGATTGGTAAATTTGGTCAGTTGTGTATATATATATATATATATTTTAGTTGAATACCGCACAAGAGTCCCAACTACTCCCAACCGTCTGGAGCCAGTGAGACTATGGCATCCCCAATTGGGGAATGTTGTGAGGCTGAAGGTGTTAGGGAGGGGAAGGAGAAGGAGAAGGGAGGAGGAAGGTGGGGAAATACCTGGCTATTCAGATCTGGTCACCAAACACGGCTAAAAGACATTTCAAGCAACGTTTCAATTCTGAATGGTGGTCTTTCACCAGGGCGATACTGAGAGTATCTTCCACTCTGTAACTTGCGCAAATATACTATATATTATTTCTAAAATAATTAATTGTGACACAGTACAAATTAATTAAATAAAATTGACTTGCGCACGCCGGGATTTAAACCCGCGACCTTCGGATTCGTAGTCGAGAGCCTTACCCCTCGACCATGGAGGCCCTCAAATATCCAAGTACTTTCCACCCTTCCTCTTCCCCATTTCCTCCCCCTCCCTACTCCTTTCAGATCCATAGTATACCAAACTGAGGATGCCAATAATTCGACTAGATCAGCAAAAATGTCCCTAAAGATCTCTTTGGAGGTTGCTAACTCAAGTCTTACCACAAATAATTCCTTCATAAATTCAAATTCCAAATAGGGTTAAAAGGACAAAAATCCTTAAACTGAAAACATTCAATTCTTTGAAATAAATCCCAAAATGTCTGAAAATATGTGGCGTTTGAAAACTGTTGAAAGCCAATTTGAACGTTTTACCTAAAATTCCTGTACGTATTACATATGGAATTTAAAAGATCACAGTTTGAGAATTATTGTCATTTGAAACCTTATACATTTTCATAATTGTCCCTATAGAGTTTACAGATAAAGGATTTTTGTATTTCTTAAGTTGCGGACCGTTAAAAAAATACGGATCTCTTGACGTATTCGTGAAATGTGGAAAGTAGTCCAAAAATAATTTGGACAGCAGTCAGCAGATTTTTTAAGTAAATTAGCTCTCATAACTGAAATTACTAAGAATAAAAATAGCCTTGCCCTTCATATTATAATTATATTATCTACCTTGTAGCGGTTTTGTGAAAAATCAGCACATTTACGAATCGTTACACTTTTTAAAATCGATATAAAGTCATTAAAAATACGAAAAAAAAACCTATCCCGAAAATCTAATCTCACCTAACCTAATTAATCTTATAAAAAAAAAGATTGTATTGATTTATCCGGTTTTCCCTGGTAGAATATCGTTTCTTTTAAATTTAATATCACCCTTTATCTGAAATTGACTCTCGACATCACAGTAATATGTCAATTTTTCAATATCGAACACAAATCAAAGCCAGAGATATTGCCGCTTATAACATGATTATATATTAGTTTGGTGAATATAATTTTCTATTGTGGTTTACGAACAGAATCAGGTGGGATAGTTTACAATCAGAAACTGAATCTGGTTTTTTGATGTAAAATTTTATTATTTGTTTAATTGAAATTTCATGAAAATGTGCATTTTATTTTCACAAAGCTTGCTAGTCAGATTTTATTAATGGCTAATTTTAATACCCGACCTCGCCCAAAAATTTTCATTGTCGATCAATAGATTACAACAGATACTGTATTTTTTTTCTTCTTATTTAACAACAGTAATACACGGATTTACCGAAGTGACATCATGTCTTACTTTAATAAAGTAAAGAAAATATTTAAAAAGCTCCACAGCCCACGATGGAAACGTCGTTGCGATCTGAAAAATGTCAAGTTAGCCTAGAAATTCCAAGTAGAATTTCAAAATTTAGCATTTCGTAAGGAATTTATAGGTTGACGTAACTCTTCTCAGTTCTTAACATCATATCGATCATGAGCTACGGAGCTTAAAGTACATTTAGCTGACGATGACTATTATATGTCAATATTTTAATATTGACATAGGAAAAAGAATTTTAAAGAAAACAACGATGATCTCCGGCAGAGTCAGGTAGTACGAGTAAGTAATAGTATTTTATACAAGAAATAAGTGAAGCTAGTTTGATTTGAGGGCGTTGATAATGAACCCCGAGGGGTTGTATTGATTGGTTAAAGGGTAGACAGGTACCCCGTGGAGAAATAACAAACCTGCCAATAATAATCAGGATAACAAATACTGACGAGGCATCCATAGTCCACACCCATCTATAACTCTACACATACTAAGGCGTAGATTGTACCATTGTTTTGCTTTGGGATAAGCACAAACCATTCTATTAAACCTACTGTAATTATTGTAAACGTGAGTTAAAATCAAATAGTCAAACAGCTGAACATAGACCGTTGTACAATAATAAAATCGAACTTATTTCCTAATATAAAACATGCCATTTATTCAATACATACAATGAGATAAAACGTTTATTTTGTTTGGTCTTAAGATTGGCTGGGGTTTGTACAGACTAAGTGAAGAAACGCAGAAAACTCAAATTGAATAACGGAGAAATACTAAATTTGCAGAAAAATTGCTAACGGTTTTTGTATTTGTAAATCGACAAAGAAAAAGAATCGATTATTTTGCTTTGCAGCCACAAATCAAAACGAAACCTTTCAACCTGTAAATTCAATAAAAGTAATAAAATATTAACGTCACACGGCTTTTTAGAACAAAGAAAATTCGTTTTTTTTTTAAACGGGAAAAAATCTACCAATTCACAAAGTTTTTAGATTCGCTTTCAATAAAAATTAAACAAAATTCAAACATTCGACATGAAAAGTTTATAAAACTCCCAACAACAAACATTCTGACTAAAACAAGGGGACTCATCAATTAAATTAAAAAAGTCATTTCTATTTTCTCGCATACCTACTGAAAAGTTTGTGAAAGAAAAATCATTTCCTTACAGCATTATGATACCATTAGAATTGGATGGGAAAAACCTAATATTTGAAACCTAATTTACACGGAAATTGTCAGTTTACGTATTAAGTAACATTGTTTCACAAAGTTTAATTTAATTTTTCACTTCGATTTTCTGAAAGGTTCGTTAGAAAAGTACAAAAGAAAAATCATTTCGATACACCATTGCTAAAACGAAAAATATTCAACCTCGTATTTACGAGGTTGAATATTTCAATATTATTAATATTATAAAACTACTCGCAACAGTTTTTAATTGTTAAAATAATCTCTATTTTCCCGATTTGTTTGAAAAGTTTCTAAAAGAAAATTTTATTTCCCAGAACCCATTTTTTTCATTCAGACCTAACTAACACAGGAAAATAGACACTTCATCTATATATTTAAAAAAGGAAGTAACCGTAATATTATATACATATTTTTTGCACCCTCTTTCTATTTTCACGAATATTTTCAGTATAGTTTCTGAAAGAGAAATCTTTTGCTACAAATGATGATGGAATTGATTGGGATAATTTCTCAAATTTGTAACGTAAATAGTAAATTTCCCAGTTAAATAAAAAACTTTAATTAAAGTTTAAAGTGAAGTACTCACCCTTCTCGGATCAACTGAATTCTAGTCCAAACGCTGTCAACGAAATCGCGCACACGGTCAATTTTTGCGAACTTGGGTACACTTTTTAAACTGAAAACGCGCTTGCCGCTGGCTTTGGTCAGTGGTGAATTCACTGGCGTCGTGAGTTTGACTAGGAGGGATGAGTTTAGTGGTGAGTGGCGGTGGTGGATGGAGGTACACGGCACGTCCAAGCAGGGCAAAGTCGTGATAACGAGTGACTTGAGTGCGGGAGCGCGGCTCCTTATATGGACGTGCGGGGATAGGCGCTCGCAGTGGCGGGTGGCGCTACTTTATTGTGTGCTCTAGCAGAGCTGGAAAATTCCAATGGAATACGTTAAGCTTTTTCAATAACATCGACATTGTTTTTTTCTATGCGATTTTCCATTACTTCAATAACAAAGGGTTTATGTTTATTGCTGCACGTATGGAAACGTTTGTCATATTTAACAAAAATATTGCACTTCTATTGATGGGTGAGCAGGTAATTCATGTCTAAAATGTTGTTTTGAAAGAAGAAGACTGCATAACATAAATCTACCGATTACATATAATATTTTATGACTCCGTTTTGCGATATGATACTGAATTATATTTACAAATATTATTTAAAGGCCCATTGTGTGGAAGGAAATAAATTAATAATTATCGTAAATTTAATTTTATTTAGCGTTATTGTAAAAATATCCATAAATTTTTTTTTTAATGTTTTGATCAAATTTAATAATATCAACAAAATTTACGTTTAAAAGGCGTTTTTTTTTAAAATTTTGTTTTTTATATATTCAATATCTTTATTTATATTTGTGATTGGGGCTGGCGTATTGCCCATCTCACTGGGTGTGAAACGCTTGCGTTGAGATGGAAATTTACAAGAGTACTTGTTCAGCTAAGATACTTATTATGAAAATGACAAATAGATTACAATTTAGTAATTTTTTTGTAAAATATACCAATTTAGATACAAAAAAGTTCATTTGCAGTTAAACAATAATATGATATACGAGTATAGGTACAAAATGATGGCAATTAATGAATTATTTAATTAAATTTTGGTAACGATATTGCAATCGACTGCTGTGAAACCAATTTAATAATAACTTCCACAGGACGACACACAGACAAATACCGCTTAACGAAGAAGAAAGACTGTAGTATGTGAAGAGCAAAAAAATACATTTGATTCTCGGAATTAGGAGTAACGGCTGCGCTGCATCTCATACATAACTTAATTTTGGGTTTGAGACGGAAATATCCATCCAAATTGAATGATATGTTTCTTTTATTAAAGGCTTAGTAAATATCTAGTACGCATGAGAAGTATTTTATTTATTTTTGTTTTTAATTATGAAGTATATGCCATAAAAAAAAATCGATTTTTATAATTTTAGAGGAAAATTAGAATACTATTTGCGGGTTTGTCGATTTTTTTAAATTATCATATTTGCTATGTAAATATGATTCTGTAAATAAAAATATAAAAATAAAACATTTAAAAAAAGATATTCTCGGTTCAATATTTTTATTGATGTATGGTAAATTTGTGTTCCAAAGTAAATTGGTCGTTTTTATTTTTATTTAAAGCTCAACATAAAGCCTATTTTAATTTTAATTTGTTTATTTTTTTTATTTTTTATTTCATTATATTTTCAAAGCAGGTAGGGTAAAACTTTTTTTTAAATCACCGTTAGTCCCCAAATAATTGTTAAAGATGCCTCTAAAATCGCGAAAAATCAATTCCTTGATCATTTCATAGTGTAAAACAAAAATAAATAAAATACTTTTAATACGTACTAGTTTTTACTACGTACTAGTACGTACTAGTTCGTATACGTACTAGTTCGTACTAGTTTTTAGTTAGTACTAGATATTTACTAAACCTTTAATTTAAAAAAAAATTATCATTATAGGTGAGTATTTCGACCTCAAATCGAAAATTAAGTTTTGTATGAAACAGGCCGCACAGGCGTTCCTCTTAAACCAATTGGTTATACTTTAAATTTAAAAAAAAATAGGTTCCTCTTCACTTACCAGTTAACGATTTTCATCCTGGTGCGTTCATATATTAATAAAAAAAAATTAAGTTTAAGTAATGCCACACTTATCACGGGCTGCCACTGACTCTACGGCGAGTTTCCAATCTTGATGCAACTCAATTTTATTGCTCGCAGTACAATATCACAATTTGCTTCGTTACTAGAGTACTAGTGCCCTGCTCATTTCCCGGAACAAACATCTCCAGACATCCACTCACATCGCACGAGTACGGTTACGAGTTTCAGCACTGATCGAACGGGCGACAACTACATTTTCATACGTTCTCCGGTACTCTCAAATAAGCTGTAAAGACTGTATGATTTCGATGAAAACGATATAAATGCAATTTGGATATTTTTATAAGAGAACACTATAAGCAACTGTTGTATTTATGTCACAGTGGAATCCTGGAATTTAACGTTTTTTTTTTGCAATATTTATATTTTCTAATAAATACTTTTATTTGTCTTACTTTTTTAAATTAGTGAAAACTCTTTTATAATCAAAAATTAACTAACCATCATGCTGTTTCCAATGAGACCGCGCCATTGAGGTGATTTTTCACAAAAACGGCGCTATAAAAATCATCCGATTATTATTATTATTATTATATTTAGTGAAGATAGATCGCCACATCTTGGAACACATTCCTTAATTAATTCACATTCAAGGATCGTCTCACTCTTCATTTATTCAGACTTTGACATAACCAAATTCAAGCATTTGTCGATTTTTTTTTTAAATGAAAGGCAAACATTCTTGGGTTACGAATAACCTGACAATATTTGAAAATCTCCGACTACCATCACAGTAAGCGGCAGATATTGCTTGTATCGTGTTGGAGGACTTAGCCAGCCGAGGAATTGAACTCACGGAGCCTGGTTGAGGCGCGTTGCGACTCAGCCGCTGATCGATTTGATTCACTTGGTGGTACCATGTCTTCCTCGGACGTCCCAGACTACTTCTAAAGTTCACTTTCGCGTCATATATTCTCCTGACACTCCTGTCTTTGTTCATCTGCTCCATATTTCCAAACCATCTTATCATCTTGTCCACTAAAAATTTTTGACAATCAAAACTGATACAATACACCAATATAAAAGAGTATTTTTTTGAATAATGGCTAATTTGGTGACCAGATCTGAATAGCCAGGTATTTTTCAACCTTCCTCTTCCCCATATCTTTACCTTCCCCGTTACCTTCAAGCTCACAACATATCCCAATTATGGATGCCATAGTCTCACTGCCTCCAGACGGTTGGGAGCAATTGGGAATCTTATGCGGTACTTACACCAAAAAAAAAACAGCGTTAGCGCTACAGTGTTAGAGTAGTAAGCTGCTTGGCTCTGGGGTCTGAGTCTTTTTCATTTACAATAAATATATATATAAATAGTAATTATTGAAATTGTTCTACACTGGAAGATATCGTCAATACTGCTCTATGCCTACAGAATTGAATGATTGCGATTAGCTATGTATTGTGACAAGATTTGAATAACGACATATTTTCTAACCACCCATTACTAAAGAAATCGTGTAGAGACAAATCATTTTGAAGAGCGCACGTTTGAATGTATTTGTGCACACCGATAATGGTTTACACCGGTTCGAACTAGTTTGTAACACCCGCCCGCGGTATTCTACGATACCGTACACAACTACACAAACAAGAATCTGTAAAATGATTTCGAGATACACTTTTTCTTAAATCGTTTGTATTTCTCTTTTTAAATTGCGTATACCAATGTGTGTCGGACGTCCGGGCCTCTTCGTCTATTCCAGAATTACTTATTTAACTATATTGTCGTTACTTGTACGGGGCCGGAACCAAGCAGAAAATAAATGTTTGATTTTCGTAACTGGCCCGGCTCCCCTAGCCAAAATAAACCTTGTCAATTTGTGCAAACTGATTAATATATTGTCCAGGTGGCGTGGAGTGTCCCGTCACTGCTAATTATGAATGACCAAATAAACAAAAGAGCGAGGCAACGCGGTGCTAAGGAGACAGGTGTTGTCGGATAAACTTTCGCGACGCTACCGGCACGGAAATATGCCGCTAGCGTCGTATAAAACCCAATCAGAGTGCTTGGGATAGCGCCTGGCTGGGGGTACAAATAGAGCGCAAAAACGATTATTAGTCAGTCAGCCTGCCACCGCCCCGACAAACACTTCTCTATCTCAACTGCCCCACCTCACTTTGCTTCTACCAACTTGCCTTCTTCTTCATTCTGACCACCGCTGATCCTGCACCCCTCCTGGATTTCCACCACCCACTGGATCCAGACCCTCGCATCAACCACGGACAAGGCCCGGAAAACCATTCGCCAGAATTTCTAATTTGTGCAAAAGGACTTTGCACAAATTAGGATTTTTTTGAAAAAAAACATGTATTGTTCAAATTCAAAGTCTGTCGGTATCGTTCCCCTTTCACAAGGGAACGATAGGTCGTGTCTCCCTCCCCTACAGCCCTCTTCGCAGATCAGGATCAGCTGTCCCCTACAGTTCGTTTGTATGCCACACGTCTGACGCACAATGACCAAATAACATATCTTCATTGGCGTAAACGATCATAGATTTTCAACTAATATATTTGTGAATACTTAAAAAATAAAACGCGCCAAGTGAACGACCTACAAAATGCACCATCGGTAAAAAATACCTGTTTTTTGCACGGTATCAGGGATAGACCTTACCTAACTAATCCAACACGTTATTTTCGACCACTTCATTTATTAACTCCAACGCTCTGAAATATAAAAAGCCATAAAACAGTATAATCCCAGTTGTCCGATTCGCATTGTTCAACGTTAATTCATTTTCCGAAATGCGATCCCACGGGGGAGCCTGTAAAATCCACGGGCTCAGGTGTTCCACGTACAAAGTAACAGTGCTTCTTCCCGATAACGATCTATTCCTGAAATTGTGCAGGAAATTCGCACAGATCACGGGAAAATAATGAAATTTCAACGTGAACTATCGTGTACTTCATATTCAGTATGTGAAGTGCTGCAAAGCGAATTCAGTATGCGGTAGGGTGGGCTGTCAGTGTTTTTTAAGCGATATTTGATACATCGGGGGTCTCAAAAGTTGCGAATTCGATAATGGCAACCAGTGGCGGTTCGTTGTTTAAAACACCGAGAGATCAACAGAAGATTTTCTTATTCATCGAATATTGCATATAACGGAGTCACTTCATTTCACAAGTTGGTGTGGAGAGGTAGGTATTAGATATTAAAAAAATACTTTCTTTGAGACAGCCAAGGTAGGCTGTTTTAGGTTATATGAAATAAAGCATAAATCCATACCTATTCGTAGCAGGATTTATTTTGCCCCAACAATCACTAAAACGGCGGATAATGTCTAAAAATAACTAGACGATGTGTAACCGGCCTAGCTCGGAATTGTTTATTTATTTTGGAATAATGTTATGAATTTGAGAATTCTTGCTTTCTCTAAAGAAAGAAACATTCATTTGAAAATTTTATTTTATTCCAACATTTATTTTTTTCAAAATACGAGTATATCTAAATAATAAAATTCTTAAGTAGGTACCTACTTGTGTTTTCCATTTTTAAAATATTTTACCCAAACAAACCTTATTCTTTTGAATACATAATCTGTGGCTAACCAGAGTGGTATATCTAAGGGCTAACCTCAATACAACATGGCGGGTTCAACGTTTTTCATACTAATTTTAAAACGTTAAAACAACAGTTTTACATATTGGATTTCATTCAAACTACTCCGTGAACCCATCCGTCACTAATAAGAACATACGAGCTATATTCAGTGAAACCGGTCTAGTGATTTTCTAGAAAATCGAGGATAGACACACAGACAAACATTCATTTTCATATATAGATAGATATATACATATATATATTTTCTATGAATGGAAAACTTTTGATATTGACATTTTTTCTTAAGAAGGTTTTTAATTTTAAAAAGGAAATATACGATGAAATAACAAAAAGTTTTAAATAGTTAAACAATATTAATAGCATTCACACCATGAAATAGAATAAAATCCAGGAAAGAAGAAGACAATATTTGCCTTATCGCTGCGTACCAACGTAGAGAAATTTTGGCCTAGTTTTTTATCCCATAGGTTTTTTTTAACTATATATGCGATTTTATTTACTCTGAAGTCGTGCTGCGCTGTTTTAACTGCAATACGGGAAAATACTTCCGGAAATAATTTTTTGATTTTTTTCTCTTGAAAACTTTACTATCGAATGGTGGCGCGCTGTTCAAACTGTAGTAATATTATAATCCACATGAGTCTTTTTTGTCGTAGTTTTTCTTTGGCAGTCCACTGTACAACCGCTCATTAGTGAAAACCCTAAGAAAAACGAACCAAAAAGGATTTTTTTTTTTTTTTAATTTTCTGATGAAAATGTATTTTTACATGAATTTGTAATAGAAATCAGTGCAATATGATAATAAAGATGGTCATTATTAAATATTCAATTCACAATCTATTCATATCTTAACTTGAAAAACTACACACAGCCACCCTTTGCTCATAAGAGCAATGCACGCCGCTGCCTGTACCAGAGGACCGAGTTGGTCGGTGATTACGGACATACAACAGAACCGTGAAAAATAAGTGAAAAACCTATCATTTTTCACACCCGTGTGCGTTATAAACCTGTTGGAACGTGAAAATTACGTAAAATTTTAAAATGTTATTATTCCTTATTTTTTTTCTCAAAATTGTCCTTAGTATAGGGCTAAAAGTACTAATACTGAGTTTTTTAAATTTATTTTTATATGAATACCCCACAAGAGTCCCAAATGCTCCCAACAGTTTGGAGCCAGTGAGACTATGGCATCCCCAATTGGGGAATGTTGTGTGGCTGAAGGTATTGAGGAGGGGAAGAGGAAGATGGGGAAATACCTGGCTATTCAGATCTGGTCACCAAACACGGCTAAAAGCCATTCCAAGCAACGTTTCAATTCTGAATGGTGGTCTTTCACCAGGGCGATACTGAGAGTATCTTTCACCCTGGAATGTGCGCAAATAAACTACATATTATTTTTAATGAATTAATTGTGGAACAGCACAAATTAATTAAATAAAATTTACTAGCACACGCCGGGATTTGAACCCGTGAACTTCGGATTCGTAGTCGAGAGCCTTACCCCTCGACCATGGAGGCCATCAATAAGTGAACGATATCTCACACATAAAAGTATTCCACACGAGTACATTGACGGTCCAACCTAATACATATTGTACACATTATTCTGTGTGTAGCGAAACGCTACAAAACGAATTCAGTGTACGGCGCTACAAAACGATTCTTATCTCCTTTAGTGAGCGATGAAAAATAATCGTACAATCTGTGAAATCTACATAGATAATAAACTCGTACTAAGTATTACATATTTAGCAGACAATGAAAATATAAAAGGTTCAAAATATTACGATAATAATATACTGCGTATAATATGCATGTTGAAAAAATTAATACATAAACGGTGTATTTGACATAATTCGGTCGTTACGTTTTGGAGGTGCAAAAGAGTTGACGAAAGTTTTTATGAGGTCAACTTTCCCGTTTATTTTAAATTTTACTTCTTCTATGAATGAAAAAAAAAGGTATTTACGCTATGTTTTATTGTTTTCGCTCATATTTTTGAACATAACAATTTATTTTAAATACTTACATAAATATGTTAACAGAATATGGAGCACTATTTGAAAAAACAGTGTTTCATAAACAGTGTGTTATAAACAGTGTTTGATAATGCCTTCGAAAGGCGAAACAGCTGTCACGTGTTATAATAATTAACTTGCAGAGCTTTCATATGAATAAACTTTGTTAAAGAAAATAATATTAGTCAATTTATTTTTTTCTTAACTTTTTAATAAAACAAAATTCTTATACATATCGGAACCATGGAGATATCAATTCCTAGGTTCTTGAATTATGTAATGTTATTAACGTTCTATCTTATTTCCGTTCTGTGATATTCACGCTCTACATTATTTGTGGCATCATGCAATTTACGTTCTAAATATTATTCGTGGTATTATGTTATTCACGTTACAAGTTATTCACGTTCTATGTCGTTCACGTTCAATGTTACTAACGTTCAACATTTTTCCGGTTCTATTTTATTCCCGTTGTGTGTTGTTACTTACGTTCTCTGCGTTTGTACTTTACATTGTATTCATATTCTGTATTAATCGCGTTCTACCATATTTAGGTTCCATGTTAGTCGTATTCTATATTATTCACATACTGCGTTATTCATCCTGCACATTTCACATTCTGTGTTTTTCATATAATTAGTTTTTCGGTGTCCATTTTAAAATACGTGTACACGTAATACGTGTACGCATACAATACAGTACGAAAGTGTCACTGCATCCTTAATATCAAACTTAAATAAAGAAATGATAAAAGAAAAGAAAAGGTAAACAAAGAAAATGTCCCATTAAAATACCGCCAGAGACGCTTATCGCGGAAATAACTACGTACTTTTATTTGGAGAGATAGTTTCCCCAGATATTTTTCTATCCATTTCCTTCTACAAGCAAGGCAGTTTATCTTGTTGATATATCATTAAAATATCTTTAGGGGCATTGAAGTAAATAATTCCAAGTTTTGAGGTAAATACTTTTAGACCCGAAAGTGAAACATATGGGATTTGGGACTTAGATTTATATTCTTTTTCTGCATAAATAAAATCAATGTAATTTTTTTTCTTGGGTCCTCTGTGGCAGAACGAGAAGCTTCTTGGATTTGAGATTGAGAGAGGATTCGAGAGCATTTGAGTTCAAAATCCAATAAACACAAATCCAATAAACACACTTATTTGCGTTTCATCGAATAATGAAAACAGTGATTTTTCAACTCGTTCAAGAGTGAAAAGTACTCTTCCTGATGATGTACTACCGTTGAGGAGTGGATAGTACTCTTTCTGGTGATGTACCACCGTTCAGGAGTTGAAAGTACTCTTCCTGGTGATGTACCACCGTTCAAGGGTGGATAGTACTCTGCCTGGTGATGTACCACCGTTCAGGAGTTGAAAGTACTCTTCTTGGTGATGTACCATTGTTCAGGAGTAGAAAGTACTCCTCCTGGTGATGTACCACCGTTCAGGAGTTGAAAGTATTCTTTTTGGTGATGTACCACCGTTCAGGAGTGGAAAGTATTCTTCTTGGTGATGTACCACCATTCAGAATTAGAAATTGCTCTTCCTTTATTTTTCAGAATCATGTATTGAAATGGCTATAGATTTGTTTAGTAAGCTCGTTCAAATAGCCAACGTTGCTCTTACTCTACTCATTTCTTTTTCCCACTTCCAATAGACTCACAGCAGTTTCCGAACCGCCGGTCAGTGGCTGAGTTGGTAGCGTGGCGTGTTTTCACCCAGGGGTCGTGAGTTCAATTCCTAGGCTGGCTAGTCAAGTCCTCCATCACGACACAAGCAACACTTTCAGCTTAATACAATGGTTGTAGGAGATTATCAAATATTGTCGGGTTATTCGTAACCCGGGAATGTTTGCCTTTCTTTTTAAATAAATAAATAAAAAATAATTGAGAAAGCCATATTTACACAAACTCCGAGAAGTTGGGAGTTTCGAAATTTTTGGAAAATCAATGAATACATGACACTCACTTATAAACAATCATTAAATTTTACAATAATTAGCAGAAATTTTCTTCTTTAATGTTTTTGAAAAGCATTTTAACACATTCGTCAACATTGGGTACTCGGTAAATAAAACCTTGGCCCAGCTTTTGATCAGTGTAGATGCATAAAAAAAATGATTGGAGATTACTTATCTCTATTTACCTCAAAAATCCCTCTGTCGTCATTTGATTGAAAACAATAAAGGTATAATGGTGTGTTTGCTTTCGATTCCCCATTCCACGTGCATAAATATTTTCCAGTTTATGTGGAGCAGAGAATTTACAAACAAAATGTAAATATTTGTCGTTTAAATATCGTATCCCCGTGTCGTGCCTTCTTTGAGAACGTTTTTATATCAACCAAAAAGAACACACAAAATATATTTTGCAACGTGCAAGAAATGTCGTTTGAGAGTTTGGAGGGTGGGCAATTTTCTTTGATAAACCTTTTATCTACATAGGTAACTGTTTTTTTGTATTGAAGCAGAACTATGGCCGAGAATTTATGGAAGCTTATTTTGTTGCAAATATTTAATTACGTATTTTTATTGTATTTTATAATTAATTTGTGGGTTTACAATAATGATTTAAATAACATTTATGACGTAATAAATTTTGTTAAAATACTGGTGATATTTGTAATATTATTATTTTTTATTTATTAATTAATTTTATGATACATACATTCACATAAACTAGGTATGAAGGTTATAAACAGTTTTTTTTTTAATATTCACTTATATATACATCTGAACACATGTACACAAACCTACGTATAATATGCCTATGTATAATATATTTTCGTTCTAGCGAGTGCATAAAAGATAATTTTAAAGTTGAAAAAAAAAATTTTTTTTTAATTTTCGTGTGATCAAATAAGGAAAGTTGTTTTTTATCACTATTAACGTTCTAACTTAAATACCAGTATTATTTTTTTTAATACAAAACAAAATCGACAAATAAAAATTTACATCAAAAACCAGAATACGCACGGATGAGACCCGTGACGTCAGATATCGAGAATGCAACGATACCAACAGAACAGGTCGTTTTGATTAGATAGGTTTTTTTTATTGACTTTTAAATAATGATTTACATATTCTACGTATAATTACAAATAATAAAACTTAAATATTCAGAATCCGCATTTGCTAATCTGTATAAAATCAAAAATAAGCCATAATATTTTTCAATGGGGTTCCTTATTATAAAAGATTTTTTTCGTTTATTTCAAAGTAACAGTATTTATGGCTGTTTATGTGTTTAAAATATAAATAAAACACCCTTTGGAAAGCTTTTGACGTCGATATCTACGTGTGTCACGTGTATGAACAACAAAATGGCACAATATGGTTTTTCAGTAAGTTGTCGCCTTGGAAAAGTGATACAATTTAATTCACAAAGCAGAGCTTTACATTGTCCAATAAACCGTAAAATTTTCCATAGCAAAAAAAATAAAGTATTTTGTTTACCAAGCCAAGGGAGCCTTCAATTTATTCAGCGGTACTTTTATCGCAAAATCTATTTCCATCTCTTCTATGATTAGTCTTCGTGTGTTCACAATTCACAACTAGACCAAGGCTTTGAAAAAAATATATAACTGCCTTGTTATTTGTCTGGGAATTCCCTGTAATAAGATTTTTTTGCCACGTAGTAATCTCAGACAAACTGAAAATATATTATTTTTACTTCTCTCGATATTTCAGTTGTTATTAAATATATTAGATACTTAATATTTTTTGGAATAACTTATTGAAACCTCATTGTAATATATTTTTAATTCTTTAAAAAATTCTAAAATTTAAAAAAAAATTATTATTCCTTAACAGATATCCCATGTAAATAAACATCGGATAGGTTTATCCGAGACACTATCTAATGATTACAAATAAATTCGGTTTAGAATCTTGTAGTCATAGTCAAAAGGTAGCAGCCAAAATATATGGTAATTAATTCAGATGATATTAACAGTTTAAGTATGATACCGATAAAAATGACAAGACAGATTGGGGTAGCTGTGGCTTAGTGGATTAAAATATAAGGTCCTCGATAGATCACGAGGTCCTGGGTTCGAGTCCCAGATGCTACCGTTTTCTTTTTTCTTTTTTGTGTCTTTTCGGTTTCATGAGTTATTAATATTATCTTCAATGATTAAAAATATAAATAAAACACCCTCGGAAAGCTTTTGGCATCGATATCTACGTGTGTCACACGTATGAACAACAGAATGGTACAATATGGTTTTTCGGTAAGTTAAAAATATATTGTAACCTGTACTTTACCATCTCCTTTTCATAGTCAGATTCATAACCTTTACTTTTACATGCTTCTGCTATATACCCCTTCTCATATTATCCCTAGCGACAAAATAGACGTCTTTTCAGTAGAACTACCGATGGAAAATCGTACGATAGTCATTCTTTAAAATAATCACATATGAACATGCAGGTACTCTTATGAAAATAACCCCATTCAAAGAGTCATAGAAAGAGAAAGGTAAAAAACTAGGTATACGGTGGTGTCCTAGGTATGGAAGGACACATAAAGGTCCCTATAAATGACGTCTTATAAATAACTACCATCTTTGGATTGGTGAGAGCTGTTAAAGGGGAGAGGGATGTCGGAGAGGGATTATTTGTTATTTCAAAATAATTATAATATTATTACGCAATACGATAAACATAATGTTTGTGAAGAGAAAAATATTTATTACACATGTTTTAAATTTACATAGGCTTAGTATTTATCAAAATCAAATCGAAATATTATATTTATCTGATCGTCCTACGTGTGTTTTACCAAATATATATATATATATATATATGTATATTTTTTTTTAATATTGAATATCCTCAAAAAAGGTTTTTCTTTGAAATGCGCATTTCAAAACTTTTGAAAGTTTATTTAAAAAAAAAGTGCTATTATTTTTCATATGTTTTTTGTATATTATTTAAATATTTATGATATTTTGTAAAACATACGTAGGACGGTCAAAAAATACATTTTTCTGATTTGATTTTGATAAATGCTATATAATTTAAAAAAAATACGTAATAAATATATTTTATTGTACAATAATATATATTTATTATGTATTTTATTATTATTATTTTATAATTTATTATATAATAATATATATTTATTATGTCGAATTAAAAAATAATCCCTATCCGACGCCCCTCTCCCCCTTGAGAATCGGGAAAACTGGAGATATTTGGAGATGGTTCAGCTATGGGCACCAGCAGGTTTACGAGGAAAATATCTTTTTTTTTATTAATTTAAGACATTTTACAAAACATGTAATGCAAAAAGTCCCGATAAACTACTTTTTTGTAGTTTGTTCAACGGGAACTGGTAATTCAAAACTTTATCCAAAATTTACAATTATGGTTAAGGTTAAAATATGTACTCGTATATATATATTTAAAATATCAACGAAAACAATAAATCGCACATAAAATGATATTTCCTAATTATCTAACGGAAATATTTTCCTTCAGGTAGTCAAGTTTTCAATATAAACTTTTGTTTTTCATACATTTTTTTATTTTATTTCAGCAGGTAATACATCTAAACCGCTAGGAATCATGTGATCTAAAGTTATTCGTCCATATTTGTTTGTATGCTTAGGAACTATTAGTCCTTCATTAAACTATTCTACTGGGATCCTTGCTTAAACCATCTGATCTAGAAATTTTCTATAAAGAGTACACAAGAACTCTTAAAGTAATACTGAGCGCTTCTCAAAGAGTTTCCACCAATCATCGTCATTTCCTCAACCTGGACTTCAGAACGCAATCAATTATTTTTAGCTTATAAAGTAAATTGTAACCTACTTGAATATTTGCATTTTCATGATGTCAGCGGACTGCGCAACTTCTGAATTAATTCCAGTATTAGCTTAACGAATTTGACTAATTGAGTTGAAAGTCAGTGTGTTTTAGGAAGTTTGATTATTTTCAACGCATAGCGTATCTACCATGTCTACCTTCCTAGTAATTTAATATTCCTCAATTTCTTCAAATATTGGTATTCACTTTGTCGCGTCATTATTAATAAATTTAATATATAAAAATCAATGTAAGTTTGTTTGTTTATTTGTCCTCGATTTTCTCGAAAATTACTCTACCGGTTTCGCTGAAAATAGCATAGTTAGTTTTTATTAAAGCCGGGAAGGTTTAGAAAGGAGTTTGAATGAAATCCAATATGTAAAACTGTTGATATAACGTTTTAAAATTATCGTGAAAAACATTGAACCCGCCATGTTTTATTTAAGTTAGCCCATAGATATAAAACTCTGGTTAGCCACAGATAGCATATTTAAAAGAAGAAGGGTTTTTGGGTAGAATATTTTCAAAATGGAAAACACGAGTAGGTAAATAGTTAAGAACTTTATGATTTAGATATATTTTGAAAAAATAACGTTTAGAATGAAATAAAATATTCAAATGAATGTTTCTTTATTTGAAGATAGTTACTTTCGCTGTCAAATCATTTATGGCACCCTAATGACAAGCAAGAATTCACAACTTCATTACTTTATCTAAAAAAAAATCCCGAGCAAGGCCGGGAACACATCAGCTAGTAAATTAATAAAAAATACTTTAAAATTATAGTTAACGAGGACCTTAGGTGTTTAAGTAATTATAATTATTCTGAATTTGCTAACCATATTTTAGAAACAAAACATTCTTTTGACATTAATAAAGGTTTAAAAATTTTACATACGAATACAGCCGGTTTACAATTAGATAAATTTTAAATTTTAGAAATTAGTAAAAGTCTTAATAGTCAATTAAATATTAGTAATAATCAAATATTTAAAAAAATAGCTGTCTCTTAATAATAATATTAATAACTATTTACATTCATTTATATATATATATATATATATATATATATATATGTATATATATATTATTTTAAATATTATTAATATGCATTTTAATAATTATTTTATTTTTTTATTTTCTAAAATAAATTTGTTGTTCAATGTTTTATATTATTTTTTCATTAACATTTAATAATAACGAAGTTATAAATAAATTATAGGTAAGGTTACAATGATAATAAACTGAAATACTTGAAGAACTTAAATAATAACATTATTTAATTTGTTTAATTTAGTTTAATAACTTATTGAAGCTTATGAACCTCAATGTAATATTTAATCATCGAAGAAGATAATATTAACACACCATAAACGAAATGCGAAACGGGTAAAAACCACACAAAATAAAAAGGTATCAGTCGTATCTGGGAATCGAACCCAGGACCTCTGTTATACCGGGACAAATGCTCAACCAACTGAGCTAATGAGACCAGTTCACTTTACTCCATCTTTATCGATATCATACCACAACTTCCAGATATGTCAATATTATCCACGATTATATTCCATATTATTGACGCTATCTTAATATAGAGATTCTAAATAATTAAAAGAAATAAGGGAAAAGGAGCGGTGAGCAAGATCAAGAAAGGGACGCTAAAATGGTTTGGGAATGTAGAGCGAATTAACGAAGAGAGGAGTGTAAGGAGAATATATGACGCGAATGTGAATGGAAGAAGAAGTCGGGGACGTCCGAGGAAGACATGGCACAATCAAGTAAATCAAATACTTGAGTCGGGCCATGTCAGAAGTCGGAATAAAAGAAGAGAATGCGTGAGACGTTGTATGAAAGTGAATGAAGTAAGAAGTGTATGCCAAGATCGAGTTGTTTGGCGGTCCGTCCACTCTGCCTACCCCAGCGGGGAAACGGCGTGATGGTTAGTTAGTTAGCACATAAAGTATAATATATGAAAAAGAGAGAAGAGATAAAAAAAAATGGTGTCATACGAAATTCACAATAAATTATCTGTCTCCCTGGATTTATTCATTATCTCATTATTCTTACAGCTCACGTTCTGTGCAAATATAGTTAATAACTTGGCTCTTTGATAAAACCGACGGTCATGTCGGAACGTAGGTAATTTGTGAAATGTAAAAACTTTGTTCACAATCTCTTGGAAAGCTTTTTTAAAAGGTTGAAAAATGTATTGATATAGCCTAAATCTTATTATTCATATTATGAAAAAAAAAACTGAAAAAAACCAAGACGTTATTTTTATTTTTAATTATATATATTTTTTAAATTTAATGTAAATCAAATTTAAAAATGTTATTATTAAGTTCAGCGAGTATTTTTATTTGTTATTATTGTGACAGCTGTTTCGGCGTTTAAGGCCATTTTGAAACTGTGGTTAATCCACATTGTGATGAATTATTTATATGATTTAATTTACTCCCACTCCTTTAAAATTTGGATTGATGGGTAATGATTTATTATCGGTAAAACCGATTTAGTTAGAAAGCAATTAAAATTCTGAATTCTGTGAGGTTTTCACATTTATAATGTGTTTTTACTCGTATTTAACTGACAATGTTTTCTTAATTGATTTATTTAAATGTGTTGTATTGTTTTGATAATGTGAACATACTGAGAAGCGATGAGTATATAATTTTCCTTACTTTATTAATTAATGTTATATTAGGATCATTCGTTCGTTTGTTAATTTCTAATTGTTCAAGTAAATTTAGTCTTAGGCCCTTTATTTCTATATTCTAATTATATTATATAAATTTTTCGAAGAAAGCAAACACTTATTGGCTTGACATTATAATTATAATGAAAAAATTATTTATTTTAAATCACTTTATTATATATTTCGCATGGTAAAATTTTTATGTACAGGTTCAGGGAACATTTTTCGTTCTTCCTGTGTCAACTGTGATTATATAGGAGATATAATCTTTTTTTTAACCAGTGGCTTTTATTTATTTTTATCTCAAAGTATTGTAAGCTTCGTTTTATGTGCTAGCGGAACTTGCTGATATCAATCTTATATTTAAGCCCACTCACTAAGGTAATGGAGGGTATAAGATGGAATTTGAGCGTTGATGGAGGAGGTCGATGCTCCAGGGTTCAGCGGCTGAGGTTGAATATGGAGTAAAATGTTTTGGCTAAATTTATTATATGTTTTCGGAGTGGAGGAATTTTCGAACCTGCGTTAATGATACTATTCTTGATGAACTGGGGACTTTGGTGAATTGTCGGAGCAATGCATTCTGGAATGATCCTAGCCTTTTTGTACTTGAAGTAGCCCATATGGGTGATGCGTATGTTAATTTCGGTCGGATTGTCGATGTGTAAATGAGATGTTTGTTTTTTTTAGGTTGAGTTTACTGTTGTAGCAGATAAAGGGGTATAATGCGTTTGATGTCTGTCTAGCTTACGCTAGTGTATAATTAATGCGTGTGTTCCATCGTAGTTTCCGGTCGAGTGTCACTCCTAGGCACTTTTTTGCCATGGTATGATTTTATTGTACATTTTGACGTCTTGAGAAGAAAATTGTAGCGCTCTTGGTCGGGTTCACGTCAATGCGCCACTTATCATACCATTTTCGGAGAAGGGCTATGTTTTGTCAACCCTTTGAACCCTAAGGCGTTCATTGTATCAGCGCCATATCCCTGAGCTCCTGAGCAATTTTTGAACAAAAAATAATATTTGACTAAAAACGCAATTTCGATCAATAATCAATTGTCAATTAGAAAACTATTTTTTTAGTTCATAATAATTGCAGACTTCCGGGAGCAAAAAAAAAATTATGCTTTCAGGGTATTTGCCTCGCCAAATCAGGCCGGTTTACCGGCCTATAGGGTTCAAAGGGTTAAAGTCTGAGGCTTACCATTCTAATAAGTATATTGATTTATATATCTTTAAATATGTATAAATATACACATATTTAAAGATATATTTATATTTAATAATAATAATTGTTTGTTTCATACTCGCATGTTTCAATCGTCCGATAATATATTTTAATTACTCAATAATTGGAATTATTCTCGGGTAAAACCGGGTACTAATCGTTCTTTCACCTGCAATTCAACAATGCTTGTGAAACATTTGTATGTTTATTAAACCAGCAATATGGCGTCTTGTCCTATTTTTTTACACTTAAAGCCAACAAAATCCTGATGGAAAAACATTGCGAGCTGAAAATAGTTAACAAATAAATTCCAGATATAAGCTATTCAAAATTCACGACGCCTGAGCTCACCGTTAATGGAATTGTCGTTGTACAGCTGTATTTTACGAATTAGGTCTAATGCCGGTTAAAACCAAGTCATAGTAGGTACAAGGAATGAACAATGTAAATTCCGTGTGTGTACGCACGAGTGACATTTTCAAAATTGGAATTCATCTCTGTGGAAAATTATCAAATTATAAAAAGAATCTTTTCAAATCTAGAAAGCGATAACGTAGATCTACATATCATATATATATACTGTGAGAATACAATGAAAAGTTGTCAAGTCAAGATCCTGTCCGTTAAGACTGAAATCATTTGCATAGCCACAAACTCACAGCTTCAGTGAGAATTTTTTTTTTTCATAAGTCAAAATATTTTTTTAGGTATATGAAACGAAAATACTTTTTATGTTTATATCTTGCGAAACTATGAACCTGCATCCATGCAAAAATCCTCAATCTCTATTTGCCAAAAAACAATCATTTTGACATGGCCACTTTTCGTTGTGTGCTCACTATATTTTTATTCTATATTTGAAATATTCTATATTTTTTTAGTCTGTAGAAACCAAGTTTCTCAGTTTCAGATTGCCAATAAAATGTTGACATTTAATAAAGTGGAACTTTAACGGTCTCCGTGGTTAAGTGGCTACGAATCTGGAGGTCGCGGGTTCAAATCGTGCTACTACTAATTAAAAATAATTTGTAGTATATTTGCAGCATGTTCCAGAGTGGCAGATACTGTCAGTATCGCCCTGGTGAAAAACCACCATTCAGAATTGAAACGTTAATTGAAATCACTTTAGACGTGTTTGGTGACCAGATTTGAATAGCCTGGTAATTCTCCACTTCCTCCTCCTACATAATACCTTCAGCCTCACAACATACCCCAATTGGGGCGTCATAGACTCACTGGCTCTAAACCGGAGCAGCTAGGACTCCTGTGTGTTATCATATAAAAATAAAATAAAGCTAGAATTTTTCATTACTATAGCACCACCAAGCTACTCATTTTGGCTTTGGAAATTTGTTCCCCATGTTTAGATTTTTCTCATTATAATTTGACAGTTATTTTTAAGAAACGAGACGAAACAACGTAACACGATTTTTTAACGTTTTTTTTCCAAATTATTTGTTGATACTTGAATTTGATTTTGTTTTTCATTTATCTTATACGATTATTTCGATTCATAAACCTTAGAAATGTGTAATTATTTTCCTTTCAAAACGTTAAATAACAGAAAACGTTAGAATATAATGTAGAAACTCGTTTCAGAATGTGCCACTAATTTCTGAAAACCGTTTGGTAAAAGCAAAAAAAAAAATATGAACTTGTACCATTGTGCTTTTTTAAACATACTTTAATTTCGCTATGAGCCATCTTAGACTTGTAATTTAAAAGTATTTAAACGATCGCAGCGCTCTCAATTAATGTCCACTATTATATGCCTGAATTTACTATGGAAAATAAATTTTATTTTTAAAATTCCTCCATTTTGTTCAAGATCATCATTTTTTTTACTGTTCAATTATTCTGACAGAAAACTGCAGCAAATTATCGATTTTTCCGCTTAACCAGACTCTCAAACAGCTCGTGGTTATAGGTTATTTTCCTCGTTTCCATATTTCTGGTATTTCATCAGTTGTGTCGGTATCCAAATACCGGGGAATATCGAGAACCAATCAGTGCTAAAAGCGATGTCTTCCGAACCGTCACGGACAGCTTTGAATGCTGCGGATCCGAGCATTGAATGCCATGGAAATACTGTATTGACCGCTGCGGTGATATTTATACGAGAACTGAATGCCAGGATATGTACGAGTTTTGAATGCTGTGGAACGCTTGTAGCCGGCCGCAATGTGAAGTTTTATGAGGGCGGGGTAAAAGTTATTTAATAAAAATACTTGCACAATTTCAAATAATAAGTCGACGAAATTGCACATTTGTTTTAAAAATAATCATTAATTATGCGGGGAAATAAGTTTGTGAGATATGAATGCATTATAAGTACCACTGACGTCAGAATTGATAGACTTGTCCTAGGTACGACTTCGGCAGCTGGAGGCAAAGGTCTCGTGACATACATTTTATTACGAGCTTCGGTTCACTACCGTCCACGTTTGTTTTGGATGATTTTGACTGCGGTAAGCAAATTACATTTTTTTTTAAAAGGGTTAGACTAAGTACCCTAACAAAATATTCGGTTTTTGTAAACACGCCGAATTTTTTTACTTAGTTGCTATTTTACTTAAATTACCTTAGCGCCTAGCTCGCTACCCGCCCTTCTTTTTGGTTTTGGTTTTGGTTTATTCCTCTAGCGTGCTAGGGCATCTCTATATATTATTTGCTCTGTGATAAGTATCCATTTGTTAAATAAATTTGTTAAGCGTTTTAAAGCTTTTCGGGAGCCATGCCATTTTTATCACTGTTTTTTGTAATTTTTCCCATGTTTTTGCATACTGACCTATTATTGATATGTAATTTTCGAGGTAGACTCTAAGAAATTGCAAAAACGTTTGACAATAGGAACACGCTTGTTTGACACGGATAACTTTTCAATCGGCCGAAGGAGGCATTAAAGAACGAACGAAATATGTGTTTTTAAATCGACCAATTATGCGAAGCCATAACGGTAAGGCTGTATTAACGACATCACGCAAGTCACAAGAACTTAACATAATTAGAAAAAAAAACTCTTCGTCAAAATCAATAGATACGTTTAGTACAAAAAAATGATGTGTTTTTCTTTACCATAATTTCCATACGTAAAGGTGGATTTGGCAAAATAAATTCGCATTAAAAAAAAATGTTTGCCCCTGTCGCGGTCGTACGCGTGTCAACAAAAAAGTGTCCACTAGCAGTACACTCAAATGTATGGATATTGGCCCCCTTTCATTCAATGCCAGTTCATTCTGGCGACGAGTGAAAAAAAATATGACGGGAAATTCAAAACTGGGAATGCGTTACCGATATATTTTTTTCAAACTGCTCCGCATGACAAATTGGCAAATTTAATTTCTAACCATGAAACCAAAATCCACGAATTGTGTTATTTTTTCACGTAATTGTTCCGTAGAATACGCTACGTTCATTAAAAAAAAACGCAATCAAATTTGCAATTTTGTTTTAATGGTGAAAGACACATAAAGTTTTTTTTTTAGTCTGAACACACAATTTTATTTTACCATATTATACTTATCATTTGTCCTGTTTAAGTTTTGTACAAATCGAATATGTTTTTATTTTATTCGATTTATATATTAATGGGAAGTCTGTCAAAAATAAACGGCCAAAATTTAAAAAAAGTGTTACAAAACTTACGTGAAAGCATCAGATGTCCAGTTAAAACGAGTTCGGTCATCTTTTTTTATATGAATACCGCACAAGAGTCCCAACTGATCCAAACCGTCTGGAGCCTATGTCATCCCCGATTGGGGAATGTTGTGAGGGTGAAGGTATTGGGGAGGGGAAGGAGAAGGGGGAGAGGAAGGTTGGGAAATATCTGGCTATTCAGATCTGGTCACCAAACACGACTAAAAGCCATTTCAAGCAACGTTTCAATTCTGAATGGTGGTCTTTCACCAGGGCGATACTGAAAGTATCTTCCACTCTGGAACGTGCGCAAATATACTATATATTATTTTTAAATAAATTAATGAAATTGATGTTGATATATTGTATTCAAACATATGAAGGGCAAATTTTCAGATATATATTTTTTATAAATTATATTATGAATGCTTTTCCCGCTACTTGGATTCTACTATAAAACTCATTCATTCTAAATAAATTCTTGGTGAAAACTAAAAAAACAGCAAAAACTGCAACGATTTTCTGCCGCTTCTGAATGTTTTCTCTCTCGCACACCTATTTAGTCACCAAGTTAACGCGGTTCTTTAACATCAAACAGCAAAATATGTTTTTATGTTAACTTTTCAACACCCCTTTAAAATAAATAATGGAAAATTCTTTTGGTTTTCTTTGAGTTTTAAATGGTTAGATGAATATTTAAAAAGTCTGTGTTTTAGATGTAAAGTAATTAAGGTGGCTTGCAATTGGAAAAGTCCTGAGAGAAACAAGCTGTGGAAAACCATAACACCCATCGTCAATGCGATATTTAAAAAATAAAACGAACATCTACAGGAAAAAACGTAAAAAAAACGAAAGCAACGGAAATTAATTGATGTCACGGAAATTAAGCCAAATAATCTTTTTTCTACAAACGGGTTTACCATAATTGACAGGGCAGATGAAGGACCGAAAGAAGAAAAAATATAAAGCAAAGCAAACCGGAAAATGATTTTCGTAAAATCATGATAGATAAAATGCTTTCTGATGGACAGATGAAGGGGAGTGAAGTAGGGAAATCAACATCATCTTTTAGTATTCTGACAGACGTTATACCATCAAAACCTTTCGAAGGTAGATTACCAGAAGGCTGTATTCGTGCCTTGATTGTTGAGATTTTTGTTCCGGTGAACAATATACTATTATTTGACGGAGAGGTTTATCGGGTATTGCTGGTTGTGAGTTGGATCCGACTGAGGGCTTTAGTTCGTTTGTTTTGGCTGCGTGAAGGGTGTTGGTTTTATTTACCTACGGAATTTTTCAACAGTCAGAACTACAATTGATGAAACATCAATGTAATATCATAATCTTAAGTACGCACGCCTTACGGCCGTGGACGGCGTAAAGTCTATTCTCCGATATTGATGCAGATTATAGCGAAATAGTAGCTCAATTCTCTGCGGCCTCTACGCAGTACTTAACAAGTACATTATAATATTATTATGTATTCCTACGTTTTTATCATAAAAAATAAATTGTTTTAAAATGTTTCAGGTGATGAGTATTTTTTGTTTAAGTTACTCCAATTTAAATCTTTACAGAAATGGCAATCTAAATGTTGACCAAATATCATAAGAAAAAAATTGTTTTCTGAAGGAATACTCAAGTAAAATAGAAGTCCTAGCCAAAAATGTACAATAGAACACTTTTCACCTTTTTGTTGTTTTCCAAAAGCGGTTTAGGCTCGAAATTTATGTACATAACCGAAAATATTGATTGTTAAATTCACACAAAGGTTTTAACGTATTAAAAAAAAAACATAAAAATTATACATATGTGGCCACGCGTGGAATCCTAAAATTAGAACCAGAAGTGTACCTACAAATAAGTATTTGAATGTCCGGAAGAAGTTTCTATATTCGGGTCGTCAAGAGGCGATATTTTTCATAGCATAGGAATTAATTCTCATTGGCTGCAGGCTTGTAAATTAGAAACAAATATGTTATTAGCCCTTTTTCATATTTTTTGTTGAAAAATATTCAATTGTTTAACAAGAAAAAATAGCGCTGAAACACCAAATAACTGAATAAAAATATTTATTTTAAATTGCACCGTGAAACTTACTTCGAATATCCATTCTCCAGGAAATCTGCATATCTGTGAAATACAGTTTCGCATTTCAAAGGCTCATTTAAGCCGAAGGCACTGAATTGATCAAGGCAGGTACGACATCGAAATGGACAAGCCTTAATTAAATGCAAGCTTCGTTGGAGAAACACGCTTCACTATAATAATTATCGCTCCATATTCAATTTACTTTTCAAATGATATTTAAATTAAACGTTTCACATCGGATACACGTTTGAAAACCAGCGTCATTTCAAGAGTAAATATTCTATTTCAGTTATTTTCAGTTTGAATAGCTGAATTTTATATTTGCTTTGAAGAGTAGTTCGGAGTAGTTCGGAGTAGTAGTTAAGAGTAGTATGACGGCCTCCATGGTCGAGGGGTAAGGCTCTCGACTACGAATCCGAAGGTCGCGGGTTCAAATCCCGGCGTGCGCAAGTAATTTTTATTTAATTAATTTGTGTTGTTTCACAATTAATTCATTTAAAAATAATATAGAATATATTTGCGCACGTTCCAGAGTGGAAGATACTCTCAGTATCGCCCTGGTGAAAGACCACCATTCAGAATTGAAACGTTGCTTGAAATGGCTTTTAGCTGTGTTTGGTGACCAGATCTGAATAGCCAGGTATTCCCAACCTTCCTCTTCCCTCCCCAATACCTTCAGCCACACAACATTCCCCAATTGGGAATGCCATAGTCTCACTGGCTCCAGACGGTTGGGAGCAGTTGGGACTCTTGTAAGGTATTCATATAAAAAAAAAAAAAAAAGTTCACTTTGAAAGGGATTATAAATGACAGTAAATGCGTGCCTATGTTTTATGCTTTTACGTTAGAGAGTCTATCAGATTCTCTAAATTTCGATACTGAATCATCGAATCAAAGTTTTTGGTAGCTAAATACATTAAAGTTTCTACCTTAAAATATACATTTTCTTGTTTACGTTTATTGATTGGACAACATTTAATTAAGCTCAAAACTCGTTTTCGTCAGTTTAATCTACGTGAATAGCTTAAATTCACTTTTTAGATGATTAAACATAAATGTTAGTCCCATTTTTAAATATTAATTATTTTTATTGAGATTTAAAAACCTCATTTTAATATTTAATCACTGAAGAAAATAATATTAAAATAACCTAAATGAAACATGGAAACGAAAAAAAACGACAGAAAATAAAAAGATTTCGAACCCAGGACCTCTGCCTATCCGGGGTAACCGTGTTTTTTTTCCGTTTCCATGTTTCATTTAGGTTATGTTAATATTATTTTCTACAATGATCAAATATTAGTTATTTTTTAGCTTTGTACAATGTCCTTGTGGTGATTTATCTAATAAAAAAAATACTATTACTAAGAATTTTGAAATACAAAGATATACATCATGAAAATAAGGTTTTCCATTCGGCGTAATATTATCACGCAAGCTCATTGGAATATTTCAATTCGTTGAGTACCCTTACATGAACACAATATTATATTTTATGACCACACAGGCTCCTTCATGTATGTATTAGTGCGGCTCAAGCATCCCTGATAATTCTGAAGTGAACAGAATGGAGAAGAGAAGGTGAAAGTATAAATAAAGTTCGGTACGTAAAATCAATCAGAAACTGCGATTAATCTTTTCGTTAAATAAATTTAAAAAAAAAAGGGTTTTAGTTCCCCAAATCTATGAACATTTACAAAATGATAATACACCATAATAATTCAAAATCTTAGAAGTCAGAGATACAACGATAGTTCCAACATTGTAGAATGTTACGATATTATGGGAATGAGAGAAATAAAAAGTTAAGAAGAAAGATGATCTCTAACAGGACAAAAACTGATTTTAGTTTACTTGAAAATAAAATTACAAAATATAACCTCATTTTCACCAAAGAACTATGCTGAAAAATGAAAACACTTCATGTTAAAAGACATTTAATTCTGTGTGAGCATTTTTCCTCCACTGGGAAATGGTTTAATATAATTGTGTTGTGTGTACGGAATAAAATTGCTACCAGATGGTTAGTGGTTGACCATTTCATATGTTGGATAAAGGAAACACTTCGTCCTTTTGAAGACGTTAAAAACTAAATAGATAAGTATAAATATCACAAATTCCCAGTAAAACTAATTTTATGAATAAAATGCACGACCGTTAACTTCAGTAGAAACGTTTAAGGTTTGGCTGTTTTTTACATGTGACTCAATTCAGCCAGAAAAGACAACTCTGGAGGAAAACGGTCAGTGAAGAGGTAGAAATACGAAGAGCGCAGCGACTAATGGAAAGCTTTTCAGTAATTGATGTTGCTACAATTACGATTTTGAGGGTTCAAGTAAAATATCCGATTAAGAAAAACATTAAAATTAAATTTCATATAAGTAATTTTAATAACCTATAAAAAATCGTTTTATTTTATGTTGATCAGAAAAGAGTTTTATGAACTGCGGAATTTTTTAAATTTCTAGGGTTAGTTTCAATGGTTTAGGTTTATGGTATAGGATTTATAATATACTACCTGCTGTGTACCCGGCCTTGCTTGGGTACAATAATTGTTTTCGCAGCGAAAGTAACTATCTCCAAAATGAAACATTCATTTGAATATTTTATTTAATTGAAAATGTTTTTTTTTTTTTTTCAAATTATGCCTAAATCATAAGGTTCTTAAGTAGGTACCTACTCGTGTTTTCCATTTTGAAAATATTCTACTAAAAAAAACCTTCTTCTTTTAAATATGCAATCTGTGGCTAACCAGTGAGTTACATCTATGGGATAACCTAAATAAAACATGGCGGGTTCAATGTTTTTCATACTAAAACGTTATAGCAACAGTTTTGCATATTGGATTTCATTCAAACTATTCCTTAAACCATCCCGTCACTAATGAGAACAAACTGTGCTATTTTCAGCGAAACCCGTCGACTAATTTTCGAGAAAATCGAGGACAAACAAACAAACAAACTTACATTGATTTTGATATATATAAGATATTTAAATATGGGTAATTAAAAAAATGGCTTCCCAAAAGCCACTTCTTCAACACTTTATCATAATTTTTGGCATTAAATAATAATTTTTTAAATTTATTGGAACGTGTTGGAAATGGATAGTACGGTATTAAATTCAAGGGTTCGTTATAAGGGCCAATATATTTCAATTCATTGTCATCCTCCTTTCATTTTGTGTGAATTGCAAATTGCATACGTATTCCATAACATTAAGTTTTTATAACATTAAGATACATATATCACAAAAGTGACTGAACAGGTAAACAGTTAATCGATTTAAAGTCTTTTCACATCTACCGGTACAAAGGAAGTATTTCCATTACACCATGCATGAATGTGTTCATAGATAACGTAAACAACTAAATATGCCATACCTGGCACTTTACGTGTCTGCACTGTGCGGTGCTGGTAGATGTGAATCTACCTTTATGTATCAACATTTTATTGACGTTATCATACAAGGTGGCGTAATAATATGGGATAAAAAATGGAAAATAATATTAACAAATCTTGAATTTGAAATATGATATCGATGAAGATGGCATAAATTGAACTGGTCTCATTAGCTAAGTTGGTTAAGCGGTTGCCCCGGATTGGCAGAGGACCTGGGTTCGAGTCCCAGATGCGACTGAAATCTTTTTATTTTCTGTCTTTTTTTCCGTTTTCATATTTCATTTGGGTTACGTTAATATTATTTTCTACAATTTATTTTATCATATTTACTAGGAAATCATACTAGAATAATTCGTGTATTTTCGAGGCTAATTCTCAAGCTCCAGAAGTGTTCCAATGTTTTAAAAAGGGTAAGTGACTTTTGCGCCACCTTGCATGAATCTATATAATGTATAAGGTAACAAATTCTTACGTCATATGTATAAGAACATTGTACGTACGTGCAAAATACGTCCGTAAAGTATGTAACATAACGCTCACATGGTATGCGGTTTTAGGCCGTGCAGCCATAATCGTAAGGATGTCACCACCAGCTGTCACTGGCTTGAAACAAAACATTATCTCGGCGCCCAGGGGTGGATCAGGAGTTCTATTCGTATCGCCAATTGGGCCTAATCGATAAAACTGCACGAAGAAGAACACTTGAAACCATGATTTGTATAGATCTTTCACCTGGTTCTATCCAAAATATTCGATATATATTGCATGACATAATATTACAAAAAAATCTTTTGCCTTGTTGGTACAACTGGAGCTCATTGCTCTATGTTGATTATGTACTTGTCTATATTATTGTCTATGCATCATAACCTCTTCCTGTCACTTGTTAAATTACTGTTGACCGAAATGGTCTTATAAATAACTTTGTAATGACTAAACGTCTTCTCATTTATATGACACTACACAACACGGTGTCAAATGTGTCTAAGTAATAAATTTTGCGAATAAGTGAGATCTTTACTTTTAGAAGTCAAGTAAAAAGTAAGTACTTATAAAAATGGCGGGTCCCATTATACAAATGGAGAATATAGAAAACATGGCGTCCGCGTGAAAATGATTCAAGCAATCAGTCACGATTTACACGGTAGTAAATAAGGAACACTCACAGGATGAAAAATAAATAAGTATATATATATATATATTCCAATACATCAGCAAACGCCGATTCAGAATATACAATTTAATTACATATACGTAGAATTTAAAAATCTTTATTTAAAAGTGAATAAAAAATCATCTCATCAAACCACCCTGTTATATTGCTACCATTGCAACTGACATCTGACGTCACCAAAGTATTCTGGTTTTCGATTTGTATGAAATTTTTTATTTTTCGTTTTTGTTTTGTATTTTAAATATGTATTTTTTTGTTTTTTTTTTGGCCAAATTCAAACTTATTTGACTGACTTTAGGCTCTATAATTGTTGTTCAGTGTAGCAATGCCAAATCGGCAACCAACCATTTATGAATTATAAGCAAATATTGTTATTATTCTTTCATTCGTCAAAACGTCATTTTTAAAAAAGAAAAATAGTTTCAGATTCATAAAAATAAATAAATAATATTTGCATATGCGGAAATAAAAGAATAGGTTCTAGATTTTTCCTTCCTAAAAAACCCAAACTAAGAACCTAACGGCGTATATTTTAAATATCCATTTTATACAGTTGGCACTTTTGCCAAAGGTCATTTCATACTTACATTAAAAATGGCGTCAATTCTTCTTTAATATTTACTCGTTTTTTATATTTAGAAAGTAAAAAATGAAGTGAATTTTTTTGACCTACGGGTACGCAAATATTTTTAATTTATTTTTATGAAACTGAAACCATTTTCTTTTTTTAATTATTTGTTTTTCTACGGAGTCCCAATAGGAAAAAATATATCGGAGTTTCTAAAAAGGTACAGAATTTTATTACTTATCTTTAGTTACGGTTTACCGTGAATAGAATATAAAATTATGTATTGTAAAGCTCATCAATATTTTGACATTTGACATTCAAACCTCAAAACTGCTTGGAAATTTTTAATTCTTTACAAATATATAGTTAATAATAAGAGCGAGAAAGAGATTTCGACGAATCTATACGTGAATTGGCTTTAATTAGTCTTTGAAAGAAAATAATCGGTACATTTTGGTAATTCGATGCCCATCAATCCTTTGAAAGAAAAAGGTTGTCTTGGAGCAATAAAGATATTATTCTTTATTTATTAATGTATACAAAACTGAAGAGATAAACCGATAGAAGTGTGTTGTGAACGTGTCTGTGTATCCGGAGTTAGATCAAATTTTCTTTATTTTGAGAGAAATTGATAAAAAAAATTAAATATCGTAATATTTTCGTGAACAAAGAATTTTATTGGCTTGGGGGTTGAAATTTCTTATGTAAATTGGCGAAATTAGTCTTCTTTCGAATCGGAATAGATTACACTTCTAATACTATTCGTCTTTCTGTGTATAAAAGCCCTTTTAGTGGCAATATTCGAAATTTATCATATCATTTATTTATTTAACAATTCAAGGAACAGCTTGAGGCTCTATTTTCATATTTTTTTTATTTGGTAGTCCTTCGAGTAGTTACCGATAAATCCAACCCTGTTTGCACCAACGTCACTCCACCACTTAAGCATTTGGTATTCCAAACTTCAAGTCAAATGTCTCCTTTTTACGCGTTCTTCAATAGACGGAAAAATTATACAAATCTAGTTTTTATTCAGCAATTCTCCGAAATGGAGTATGTCTTCAACGTTTTTCCTTGAAATTAAAAAGTGAATTTATTCCACTGCACTAAGCACTTTATGCCACCCTGATACCAGACACTGGAAAATGGACTTTCAAACTGTAATAAACGCGTGATAAATGCAATAGGTTTTGCGAAAAATTAGCCGCTGGAAATTAAACAATCGGATACTGCGTTATCATTTAAATACATAGCTTTTAAACTCAATCCAATACAATATAAAGCTTGTATTGGTTGTCGAACACATGATAAAAAAAGGTTTTTCAGTATAATAGAAGAATTGATTAACTTATTGTATTTACCAAGTTTATGGTAATATTAATTATTTGTACAGATAAAAGTTCGACCTTTTGTGATTAAAAAAAAATCTAAATCAATTTACGAACGCCCTAGCCCTTTAATTAAAATCACAAAGAAATGATGAAACATTGAGAGAGATATCTGTATTTTTTTAAAGATGAAACTAATTATTTTTATAAACAATAATTATTAATCTAAAACACTCATCCAAATTGAAAAAACCTTCCGAGCAAAGATAAATGTCGCCGGCAGGACTTAATTAATAATTGTTACCCTTTGCACTATGCACAAAAATCTTGTCTTAAGTTTTAAAGAACTTTAGTTTATCAATTAATGAAACTAATTGTTCGTTCCAAAAATGCGATATTACTGGTAAAAGTAATTTTGTCACACAAAAATAAGATAATTTAAATTCTGACGTGGTATATTGTGATCACAATGTCTCACCACCTATTTCTATGTTAATAATGAATATAGATTTAGAATTATAATAATTTGATATTGTTCAATTGTTTGCAACTAGGTCTTATATGTTATATTTTAGTATGCTTGTTGAAAAAATGTTATAGTAGTAGTAATTATCTAATTATTTTATGTTTTTAGTTTTATCACACGTGTATGAACTTATACATCTTTATAAAGGTCTTTATTGTCATTTTGATTATAAAATTATTTTATACGCGTGCCCTGTACAAGAACAAGGGTGAATTAATCCTACAAACTATACGATTTTGAAATTCATCTGACGTAGGTACCTTAAAATAAGTCATATGTTTCCGTGTATTCCTGTTCATATTAACTATATTGGTTCCCATAGACGTGTTAACTATTAACACGTGTAGGTAAGTCGTTCTTGATTTTAATATATGATTTTAAATATTCTTTGTGTTTTGATGAAATAAATAACGTGACAACTGCTCCGGGGAGTAAGTATCAATTAAGAAGGGAACCGGGAAAGTTCGCCAGTGCCGTTTTAGAAAGAAACCAAGAAGGTTCGGTTGTTAGTTGTAATTAAGAAGGGAACCGGGAAAGTTCGCCAGTACCGTTTTAGAGAGGAACCATCGAACTTTCGGTAATTAGTTGCAATTAAGAAGGGAACCAGGAAAGTTCGTCAGTACCATTTTAGAGAGGAACCAAGAAGGTTCGGTAGTTAGTTGCAATTAAGAAGGGAACCAGGAAAGTTCGCCAGTGCCGTTTTAAATAGGAATCTGGAAGGTTCAGAGTAGCGTTTTAAAGAGGAACCTGGAAGGTTCATTAGTGGTAGTTTTTGTAAAAGGTCCTAGGAAGCATTAGTACAATTTAGAGAGAAACCAGGATGGTTCATGAACTAACATTTATAAAAGAGACGAGTAAGGGTCTAGAACCAGGTAAAGAAGCAGTTGTCATTTAAAAAAAAACAATCATCGTAAATGAATTCTTGTTTCATTAGAAACCCCTACCCGAGGTCCTTGAAGAGTGTTTTTCTGCTTTCTTTAGTTCTCGTACTAAGATAGTAGAAATACTTATTAACTAACTAACCGATATAAAATATCTTAAACCCTGCATTATGTAAAATTAAGACATAGCAATACTGATTAATAAAATGTATATATATAATCATAGTTTACCACCCCTGATACCCAAAATTGTATACACATGCCATAGTTTAAGGAAAAAAATGTACCAGTCTTAAGATGGCCATGATAGGCGTTTAAAAAGACAAAAGTTTAAAAAGCGTTTTATAAATCATCATACATCTTCTGATATTCCGACTCTTGACATCGCCCGATTCAATTATTAGATTCACTTGATCAAATTTTTATTTGGAAGAAGTGAATTCAAGTCTCCTCGTGTTTTTTTTTTAATTAATTAACGTAACTCAAGTTAAACGTTAAACGATTTAAATTTTCAAGTTTTGATATTGAACTTTTAAAAATCTCAAATCGATTAAAAATAGATGAGATGGCTCACATTTTGTAGATACCTATGTATGTTCCCTTTGAATAAATAAATAAAAATATTAAAATTCCGCACAGTTCGCAATGTCCGCATGGACATAACAAATCGGCAGCTTTTTAAATAGTGCTGACGTTGTGCCATTCGTTTTGAAGATGTCGCATTGCTGGGACACCGCGGTTACAGGTGCAATCTTTCATATTTGAGCCTCAATGCAATGCAGCATCTTTCCCTCCTTTTTACAGTAGTTCTTGAGGCTTATTTAACTTGGCATTGCTTCTTGTGGTTAAATTTTCCAGACACAGGAAATTGCTTTTTCTCTAGGTGGTATTTTATTGTTTTTATTATATATTACGAGTATGTAATGTGACACTGTAGACGCTACAAGGGTTGAAAAATGATTTAAGGTTTATTCGCATCACTTTTCATACTATTTCCAGAACCAAATGTAGAAGATATATTAAAACAGGTTTCTCTTATAAAAATGTGTAAAGAGAAAAATCTCAAAGAAAATCAGGAATACTACAAACATATGAGAAATGGAAATCAATTTATAACACCTAATTTTAAAACAACAATGCAAAACCATTATATTTATCAAGTCGTGAAAAATCACAATAACCTCCCCATCGTAATGCGCGGTATTAATGACCAATCAGAATAAATAAATTAAATTAAACTCTTCTTTAAAAAAAATTACATAAGTAAATATTTCATATAAAACATTTTATAAATAGAAGCAAATATTATTTATCTACCAAATTAAGAATCGTAGCTCCCTTATCAGACACAAGAACTCCTCTTTTATGATAAGGTATACACGACCAAGAATACCCTTTCATTAAATATTTTGTAAAATACTTTATAATGCAACTTTTTTTAATATAAATAATAATCTACCGGCACCGTGCATTGCAGACACGTACAGTGGCAGGTACGGCATAGAGGGGAGTATTCACATTACGCTGTGCGTGAATGTGTTCATAGATAATGTAATCAACATCTAATATAAACTAATTCGGCCGTGCCTGCCACTGTACGTGTATGAACTGCGCGGTGCTGGAAGATGTGAAGAGAACTTTAAACTTTAGTTTAAATGCCTTTCAAATACAAAGATTGAAGAACAAAAAGTTTTTTTCATATTTACAGATATTGTGGGCCGTGAATGAATTCTGATTTAAGAAAGAAGTAATTTAGTTTTTTAGAAGACTCAAAAGTTGTATATTTGCACAATATTCTCAAATGAATACAGAAATCAGTTGTTGCCGAGTGGTCAAAAGCGTCAATTTCCCACCCAAGCCAAAAATATTGCTTGTGCAATGATGGAGGACTTGGGTAGCAAACCCAACGCTTTGGGTCAATCGATCACGAAGCAAATATATAATTATGTTTATAAGAGTAATTAAATGAAACTCAATTTCGTATTTAAATGTCGATTTTTTTGGACATATATTTTTTTATTTTATTCAGTACCGAAATCATATTATGGCAATTATTTAAATAAATTGGTTGATCGTCCAACTAGCAAGATTTTCCTGTTCCAGGTCAGTCAAGTTTGTCATACAATTGCCAAAAAACTGGCTTCTGCAGGTTTTATTAGGAGCATGGTGGAATAAATGAGTTAAGAATATCCTTGCCTGCATTAAGTATGCAGTCGCCGTCTTATTTTGCCGCCCTCGGCCCCTCCGCCCTCCATCCCCGTCCTTCCCACCCAGAAGCGAATACATTGCAAAGTCGCCCTGATAGCATCAGCTGCAAAAGAGCTGCCAACTCACGGAACTAGGTAGGTACCTGGGAAATCTGCATGAGAAAAAGTGAGCTAAATAATTTAGGTATAGTTCAATATATTCATTGCATCATCCTTTAAGTATTTTTAAGTTCAATTCTATTTTAAAGTATTTTTATTCTTCAAGGATACTCATTGCCATTATTTCTGTGTAATTTATTTTATGTTTATTTTATTATATATATTCAAAACAGAAACGTTACGTATTATGTTACAATTAAATAATAATATTTATATAAGTTGTACCCCCTAATTAAGCTGTGCTTGTACGTATGGGGAGTGTGTTATTGTTTTGTTTGTTATTTGTTTATTTATGTATTATATTATTCAGTATATATTTTCAGTGTGTTTTTTAAGGTGAAATTTATTTTGAATTGTTATTTATATTTGTCTGGTAATGAATTAAATAATGGAGGAAGGAAAGGCGAATTTCCATTTATATTTATATTTTTAAATGGTTAAATTTCCTAATTATGTGGCAAATTGGAGTGGAGTTCAGACTAAATGATAACTAATAAGATATGAAATGTTGAATGGAGAGCTAGCCCACAGAAAGTACAAGCAAGTGCGAACGTTAAATCGTAAAAAATGATCTATGAACGTTTCTGTGATCTGTGAACGATTACACATCAGTCTAATCATAACTACTTGTCGAATTATTTTGCATTCGCATACGCATAAAACGCATTTGAGTATTTTTTGGTCGTTAGTGCATATTTGACCGTTATGGGCGTTAGTGCATATTTGGCCCTTATGAGCGTTAGTGCATATTTGAGCATTTTTTGGTCGTCGGTGCATATTTGAGCCTTTTCTGGTCATTTTATTTTAACCATCAAATTATTAAAAATCAGGGCCGTTCAAATTAGAAATTGTCGATATTTTTATATTTTCTTAGGTTTTGTGGGAACCGGAATTTTTTTATCAAAAAAGGGATGGAATATTTTTGAGGATATTGTTGGTCTCCTCCAAAATTTCTGGCTAGCCCCTTCCGTTCCAAACCGGTTCCAAAAGACATATTCCTGTTTATACTTTACGCATTGATAGTGCATATTTTGGTATTATTACTGCATATTTTGGGCATTGTTAGTGCATATTTTGTCATTGATAGTGGACATTTCAGGCATAAAAACAGGCTATCGGTTTATCCAATTTAGCCAAAACTCTTGAACGGTGAGTTCTGGCGTTATGAAAAATACACCGCTTTTTCTGTTTGGAATCTCATGTCGACGGAAACCATTTTCTATTGGTAGTGTAATTTTCATCATGAGCTATGAAATTTTGAAACAACATGAACACACAGGATAAGAGGGGAAGATCTTTCATCAACATCGTTCTGGTGAAAAACTTGTATTCAGAAAGAAATATGTGTCTAAAATTACATAATCTATGTTCAGTGACTAGAATTGAAAAACCAATTTCTTCGAACCATTCTGAATCCATATCTACACACCTATCCCATCTCTAATATCGAGAGTGCAGTAGTCCCACAGACTCAGGGAAGTTAAAACTTTACCATGTAGAATAATGTTCCAAAGAAGAGCCAGAAAAACGCGATATTTCAACGCTTCAGCAGGCAATAAGTATTCCTCATAAACACCACATAGAAGCAAGAAGTGGCGATAATCGATCATAAACAGGGTGCATCAGGACGTTACACCCGACATACTATAACCAGTGATCCCTGAGTTTATTTGGAGTCAAAAATATAGATGACATTTCGGTTTCTGTGATGTTACCCGTAGAAAATCACAGGTTATAAAAAAGGCCAGCAAAAGTAAGCCAATTCTAATACTCTAAAATGACAATGCTTCCAGCTCCTGACATTTGATGGCAACATCGTGCACTAGCGACCTCTAGCGGTCCGAGTTGTACGAATTGATTTATTCGTACATTTTAATAGATTTTCTGTCAAAAATGTTCTTAATAAATTGTGGAAATCTAAATTTGAAAAAAAAAATTAGGTAACCTACATAATATAATTTTCATAAATAGAAAAAAATATTAAAGAAGTAATTAGTTTTACACTAAGAGTTATAAGCCTCGCCGCTCGCAAGTCGCACTAGGTCTTGTAAATTAGAAAGATAATAAACACTTATATAATAAATTGTGATAAAATATGTTTAATTTATTTTTTTATTTTTAGACATCTTTTGAGACATTTATGAGGAAAAATGGATTAAAATCATACATGGGTTAGACAATATTTATTTTCTGTATTTTCAATTTGTATAATTTATTCAGAACTAGTTGATGTGCATCTGGCCTTGCTCGGGATTTTTTTTATAAACTTGAGAAGTTGTGAATTCTTGCTTGTAGTTTGGGTGCCATAATTGATTTGACACCGAAAGTAAGGCCTTGTGATGACTATTACTATCTCTAAACAAGAAACATTAATTTAAAAAGTTTATTTCATTCCAAAAATTTATTTTTCAAAACACTTCTAAATAATAAAGTTCTTAAGTAGGTACCTACTTGTGTTTTCTATTTTGAAAATATTTTACTCAAACAAACCTTCGTCTTTTGAATATGTAATCTGTGGCTAATCGGAGTGGTATACTATGGGCTAACCTCAATACAATACGGCGGGTTCAATGTTTTTCATACTAATTTTAAAACGTTAAAGCAACAGTTTTACATATTGGATTTCATTTAAACTATTCCATAAATCATCCCGTCACTAATAAGAACAAACTGTGCTATTTTCAGTGAAATCGGTTGATTATTTTTTTGAGAAAATCGAGGATAGATAGACAGAGAAACATTCATTTGATATATATATATATATATATATATATATATATATATATTTCACAGAAAAGACATTAAAATGGGATAACCCAATTACGCTAATGCGGGTCACTAGAGCGGCTAGTTTCGCACGTTGCCATCTCAATGTATGGGAAATGTTAGGAGCTGGAGGTATTGTCATATTTCTACGGTATTTGGCTATACGAGTATACTCGTACATTTCAAATATAGAATTAAAATAATTTTCTGCTAAAATATATTATAGGTGGGAACCTACAATCGCTTGTCTGGATTTGAAAAGATTCCTTTTATATTTTTCATAATATATCCCCCAGTTCCAATTTTGAAAACGTATTCACGGAGTTGTCTCCTTTTCATGAAAATTTATTATAATATTGAGATAGCGACAATAAAATTCATCTCCTAAAATGACAAAGTTACGAACTTTCGGAGTGAAATTGGGCAAAAAGACCGCTTAAAATACCGTGACGAAACGAGAAACAATTCATTCAATTCGCTAATCGAGTGGAATTACGGGCTAATCATTTTAAGGAGCGCACGTTTGAATGTATTTGTGCCCTCAGATCATGGTTCAAATTGGTTCGAAAGAGTTTGGAACACCTGCCCGCTGTCGCCACTTACCCTGGTCCTACGGTACAGTACACCACTACACAAGCAAGAGTCTCTTGAAAATGATTATATTGTACCCATGCAGTACCGCGCAGAAGTCGCTCCAGTCGTTTTATGTATATGTACCGTGACGTCATATGCTTTTCGGTCGGTCGGCGAGATTCTCCTAAAATATAAAAATTTTGACGGCTAATTTGGTACTAATTTTTCTAAAAATTCATAAGTGGTGTCCTCTGCATGCTCTAATTAATATGATAAAAAACATGAAATTTCTTAAATTGTTTAATACCTTTAGAACTTACATAGGTTCTTGTATTACAAAGCAAAATGTAACATAGAAAATCTTTAGGGAAATAATTGAATTCCCTGGAAAACGATTTATATTTCTTGGTATTTTTATCTCTAGTCTGTGAAAATTGCTGACATTGCGATTTCTTATTCTTTCTAGTTTTATTTCAGATAATTTATCTCACTTTGGCAATACAACGTTAACTAGCGGCCACAATTCGGAGTGTGGTGAACTCATTTAATATTACAAAAGAACGAAGTTTTTTTTTAAATACTGAAAATTTGTTTGAAGGAATAATAATCATTATGTCATGACGCCATAATTCACCCATCATGAGTTTTTACTGCACAACATACAGATTTTCTTCTTAATAGTTACGATTATTAATTACTACCCGGCATCGTCCAAGTCTAAAAATTAATTTAAGAAATTTGGTTTCTATTTTTTTTTTATATGAATACCGCACAAGAGTCCCAACTGCTCCCAACCATCTGGAGCCAGTGAGACTATGGCATTCCCAATTGGGGAATGTTGTGAGGTTGAAGGCATTGGAGAGGGGAAGGAGAAGGGGAGGAGGAAGGTGGGGAAATACCTGGCTATTCAGATCTGGTCACCAAACACGGCTAAAAGCCATTTCAAGCAACGTTTCAATTCTGAATGGTGGTCTTTCACCAGGGCGATACTGAGAGTATCTTCCACTCTGGAACGTGTGCAAATATACTATATATTATTTTAAAATGAATTAATTGTGAAAAAGCACAAATTAATTAAATAAAATTTACTTGCACACGCCGGGATTTGAACCCGCGACCTTCGGATTCGTAGTCGAGAGCCTTACCCCTCGACCATGGAGGCCGTATAAAACAGTTTGGCATACTTTCGTCTTATTGTTTGCAGATATAGATGATTTTTTTCCAAAGAACACACGATGGAAAAAAAAAACACGGGAGGCTGAAAGTAATTTGGTTAACCTAAAAATAAAAAAAGATGTAGAAATATGAGCACAGAGGTCATACATCGTTCGAGACTTTATTCATGCTTTGGAAAAACAGAAATTTTGCTTCATAATCATAATAAAATAATACTTTCATAAATTACGTAGCGCCATTTTTTGTGAAATATCACCACCACAAAGGCACTGAATAATACTTGACAACGCCCAACTTACATGAGATTATAGTAATTCCTAAAAACCAGAGCAATGATTAATTACCTTAAAAAAATTTAAAAACACTGCCTAAATTTAAAATAAATCGATAAATTTAATCATAATTGAAACTTACATATGTCTAACTAACTATCGCACTCATACATCATTTCAAGCATACTCTTCTTCTAATCTTACTCTTGACATGACATTACTCGAGTATTTAATTCACTTGATCTGACATCGCTGGCGTCCCTGACTTTTTCTACCAT